>ML817756.1:225096-246289 GCA_009831015.1 Picea engelmannii | reverse complement strand
TTCCAAGGTATAAATAGGTAGCAATGCATCTCGATGATAGGGAAAAAACAACCTTCACAACCCCATGGAAATATTTCAAGTATGATAAAATTCCCTTTGGTATGATAAATGCAGGGGCTACTTTCCAACGAGCCATGGATATAACATTCGTGGGAGAGAAGGATAGATTCATTGTCATATATATAAATGATATGATCGTCTTCTCCAAGACATATGAGGATCACATTGAGCACTTAGGGCAACATTTTGTGAAGTGCCATAAATTTGGCCTATCATTGAATCCAAAGAAGTCCTACTTTGCTATGACCGAGGGAAAACTATTGGGTCATATAGTGTCAAAATCAGGAGTAAATATAGATCCAGAGAGAGTGGAAGCGATAAAAAACATTACTATACCCAGAAATAGGAAAGAGGTACAACCTTTTCTGGGCCAAATCAACTTCCTGAGGAGAATTTTCCCCAATTTTGTTGAGATTGTTAGCAACAATTGTGGTATCGGGGAACAAGGTACGTAGGTCTAAAGGATTGCACGATAAGTGCCCCAAGCACAACACATAGAAGAAATTTGTTTGGGGCCAGAGTCAAGTATGCGAGCCTGATCGTGGACAGGAGAAGCAGCGAAAGAGATCTAGACCATCCATCTGGTAAAGGATGCGTGGCGAGATATCAGCGTCATCGGGAAAGTCCCGACAGGGAAGCGCCCATCGGGGAACTTGAAGCCATCGAGATATCGAGGATCTTGGGGACGAGTGATTCGTGCACTTCAAAAGTGCGAACCGCGAAAACCCAATGGAGAGTATGGTCAAAGGCATATGGTAGTGGTCACTTGGACCAGGGCCTAGTCGAACGGCTAGCATGGAAGGCGTATCGACAATCAGAAAATCGTGAGTCCCGTGGACACAGACATCGTTTCATCGTGAACGTCGAAACTACGATGGAGGGTTTAACTACGGTCACACGGAGGTAGTGGTCATATGGTTCATGTTCTAGCCGGTAGGGGCTAGCTTATAGAAGTGGAGCTCATTGCAAATCGGGGATTAGAGGATCGAGAGTTCCGGTTACATGTGCACCTCGGCACCGCAAACCTCAAAACCCCGAAACCCCAAAACCTCACCACGTACCTTCGCTATCTATCCCTTACCGCCACGTCCTATCTCCATGTCATGCCAACCTATAATTTCTTCCTGGCCCTTGTGTCTCCTCCACCTGGCTCGTACACTTCAAAGCTCACGAATTCTGCCACTTGCATTTGCCCTATTTCTTTCCCTCTGTCACATCCATCGACATGGCCTCTCCTCATCCCATATTCACACCGAGCATGCCAAGTCACCCCTGCCTGATCATCGTCCATTCACCACTTCGTGTCAAGTCCTCCAGTCATCACGACGACCTCCCCGTCTACCCGCTAGTCCTACCATGATTTCTCCAAACAGATCCAAATGGAAGAATGAGAAGGCCTCCATGTCCCATAGGTACAGAGTTGACCGAGGCCTTTCCTGATCCCAATGAAGCAGTTATTGCAGCAGTTGATGGTGGTTGGACATCGTTTCCACCATAAATGGAAAGTACAGAAAATGACTGTAAGCTTGTCAATTCATTCACAAGCCTTTTTGGAGCACGATTGCATCTGACTGAAGTTCACGATCATCCTGAGTCTGCATGGGCAGAATGTCAGAAGCCATGTAGAAGCAATTATTTAATGCAACGTCTTGTTTTTGCTGTTGTGGTGGTTTTTGAGTATATGTAGGCGTTTTCGCCATTTTTGTAAGGATCGATGGTCGAGCAGAGCTCCCGGTTGTAAAACTTTAATGAAGCAATGTTGTTCTAGTTATGTATGAACTTTTGAGACTTCTTGCCTTATGAATGCCAGTTCCTTTCATGTCTTTGTTTTCACTGTGTTAGAGCAGCTCGAAATTGGAGGATCCAGTCGAGTTGTAGCTATTATAGGATGATGTTGTAATGGATCACTGTAATAGTTACGGAGTCTCTAATCGTTTCCTGTGATTTCCTTAACGCTGAATGACTTGGAATTGGAGGATCCAGTCAAGTCTTCTATTCAGTTTCTTGAAGCCCTGAACCAGGAGGATCCTGCTTTCAGAGTTTTTCCCCTACAAACCGCTGCAAGCCTGTTGCCCAGAGTTGTTTGTTCATTTTCTCCTAAGTCTTCCACCTACCCATCTTTTAATCAACCCACTGGCTGAAGTTAGGATTCCATACCTCCTTTGTTCTTTACGTACCATAATCAGTCCCTGAGTTAGAGTGATACCTCCTCGAGCCATTATCTCCATTTGATCACCCCTTATAAACAAATCGTGACATTAAACTGATGGGCGTTGGGCTTTGCTCCTGCAAGCAATCCAGGAGTGACTTCCGACGCTAACATTTCTGGCACCGTTGCCGAGGATGAAGTTGAAGATTTTCCCTAGGCAGAACGACAACGATCAACTGATTCTGAAGGTGCATCAGAAATCATAATTATTCAGATTGCTACTGTGCACTTGGCGACTCCACTGTGGTGACTCCATTATTTCCACTTTACTGTTTCAGTTGTGGCCACTGTGGGCACACCTGAAAGCTGACCCAGAGGAGCTTTCTAGAGAAGGTTTCAGCAGCTGCTTTCTCAGCCTGAGAAGTTTCCCGGGGTAACGATAATGTTAAGATCTGGCCTTTGATGGTGAACAAGGACCAGGCATACTTGTAGCTGTGCATCTTTCACCTGGCGACTCCATGATTCGAGGATCAATTGGCGACTCCACTGGTTCGATATGGAGAAAATCATGGCTCAAAGGTTTGCTCCGTTTGATTTTTCTGGTATTCTTGTTTTTCCTAATGAAGTCCCTTCTCCGAATGAATGGGGCGATTATTTGCCCATATTTAGAGAGCGTGAAGAGGACAACCCTTCTCAGCATCTCTGGGAGTTTCATGAACTCATGCATCAGTGGGGGATACAGCATGAGGATGTATTATTGAAAATGTTCATGTTCTCGTTAGCAGGGGATGCTCGTAAATGGTACCATTCTTTACCTCCGACTACCATTTCTTCGCTCAGTGATTTTCATGCAGCTTTCACCACCTATTGTCAGAGGTTGTATCCCCCTGAGTTAATTTGGCATAATTGTTGTGAGGGATACCACAACTCTATACAAGAGAAAGATGTTTCTGATGAAAGTTGTGGGGAGGATCTTGATGACCTGGATCAGAACTCAATCCCTTCTCCTCCACATTCATCTGCATCCGAGGCAGGTTATGAAAGTGATGAAGTTCCCAGGGAGGAGGATGGCACCCTGAGTAAGCTGATAGAGAAGGTGAAATATCTCTCTGCCCAATTAGAAGGGTTGAAATATGAAGACTGTGCAGAGGATTTTCCAGTCCTTGAGGCAGACGCTCCGAGCAACTCTTTTGAAGGGATTATCGAAGATCCCATAAGCGCATTAACATCTGTCCCCGATGAGCTTGTTGTCTCAGAACAAAACGATGAAGTGGTAGTTGGGGAAGAGGACTGTTCTCTTTTTCTTCACAAGATTTCCCATGATGTATTTACATTTGGGATTGAAAAGGAGGAGCTGAAGATTGTTCCTTTTTTGCAAGATGAAGAAGTTTGGTGCTCACCCAGCTTTAACGACTATTTAGTTGAGGAGCAGCAGAACCCCACATCACAGATTGATGACCTGGGTAGCAGCCAGCCCGTGTATGACAACTATGAATCAGTTTATGAGTTGGACACCTAGAGCTTCCAAGAGAAGACTGCAGAGCCTTCTCCTCTGTTCACAAATGAAAGACAATGCGAGGAAATCATCCCCCCTGAGAAGAAAATTGAAAAGAAGAGCTTTCCCACAGGACCTATCTATGATGATTATGACTCTGACCCTTGGGAGAACCAAGAAGAGGCACCCGAAGAACCAGAGGAGCAGTCGAAGATGCAGTTTACAGACTACGCAGAGCCAGTCAGCGAGCAACCACCACCTGAGATCAGCGGGCCTACTTCAGTTATTCACCCGCCTGTGGATATCAGAGACATTCAGACGCGTGTGAACAACTGTGTAGCAGAAGAGGCTGTATTTCACCAATTCCCTGGAAATGGCCACTCATTCGATGACCCTGTCAACAAATACATGGAGTGGCATTTTCCCTATGCCTTGGAGCCGCCCTATTTCATCTCAACTCCAGCCTGTAAGGAGGAGTTGAAGAGTGTAGCCGTTCTATTGTCACGGTTACACCATCTGCTGGTGATCATCGACAGAAGGAAGGAGCTTCTATCCAGGAAGCTGCTTGAATGGCTATGGTGGAAGTTCTCTTTTACCTAGCCCATGTAAAATATTTTATTAGTTTAGGATTGTGTATAAATAAGCTCCTTTGAGCATGTAGCTTTATTTTGTTGCTTTTATTTTTCGGCCTATATTTTTAGTAGCGGGATGTTTTCAGCATGACTCCATAGCCCAACAACAAGGCACTGGAACTGCAAAATGAGTCCTTAGAGCATCATAGGGATGACTCTATCCCCCATGGAGCCTAATGTTAGCAAAAATTGTGGTATCGAGGAACAAGGTACGCAGGTCTGCAGGATTGCACGATAAGTGCCCCAAGCGCAGCACACAGAAGAAATCTGTTTGGGGCCCGAGTCAAGCAAGCGAGCCTGATCATGGACAGGAGAAGCAGCGAAAGAGATCTAGACCATCCGTCTGGGAAATGACACATGGTGGGAGATCGGCGTCATCGGGAAAGTCCCAACAGGGAAGCGCCCATTGGGGAACTTGAAGCCATCGGGATATCGGGGATCTTGGGGACGAGTGATTCATGCACTTCAAAAGTTCAAACCACGAAAACCCGATGGAGAGTATGGTCAAAGGCATATGGTAGTGGTCACTTGGACCAGGGCCTAGTCAAAGGGCTAGCACGGAAGGTGCATCGGCAATCAGAAAATCGTGATTCCAGTGGACACAGACATTGTGTCATCGTGAACACCGAAACTCCGATGGAGGGTTTAACTATGGTCACACGGAGGCAGTGGTCATATGGTTCATGTTCTAGCCAGTAGGGGCTAGCTTATAGAAGTGGAGCTCATCGCAAATCGGGGATCGGAGGATCGGGAGTTCCGGGTACATGTGCACCTTGGCACCGCAAACCCCGAAACCCCGAAACCTCACCACGTACCTCCGCTATCTATCCCTTACCGCCACGTCTTATCCCCGTGTCATGCCAACCCATAATTTCTTCCCGGCCCCTGTGTCTCCTCCACCTGGCTCATACACTTCAAAGCTCACGAATTCTGCCACTTGCATTTGCCCTATCACTTTCCCTCTGTCACATCCATCCACATGGCCTCTCCTCATCCCATATCCACACCGAGCATGCCAAGTCACCCCTGCCTGATCACCGTCCATTCACCACTTTGTGTCAAGTCCTCCAGTCATCACGACGGCCTCCCCGTCTACCCACTAGTCCTACCATGAGTTCTCCAAACAGATCCAAATGGCAGAATGAGAAGGCCTCCATGTCCCGTAGGTACAGAGTTGACTTGGGCCTTTCTCGATCCCAATGAAGTAGTTATTGCAGCAGTTGATGGTGGTTGGACATCGTTTCCACCATAAATGGAAAGTCCAGAAAATGACTATAAGCTTGTCAATTCATTCACAGGCCCTTTTGGAGCGCGATTGCGTCTGACTGAAGTTCACGATCGTCCTCAGTCTGCATGGGCAGACTGTCAGAAGCCATGTAGATGAAATTATTTAATGAAACGTCTTGTTTTTACTGCTGTGGTGGTTTTTGAGTATATGTAGGCGTTTTCGCCATTTTTGTAAGGATCGATGGTTGAGTAGAGCTCCCGGTTGTAAAACTTTAATGAAGCATTGTTGTTCTGGTTATGTATGAACTTTTGAGACTTCTTTCCTTATGAATGCTAGTTCCTTTCATGTCTTTGTTTGCACTGTGTTAGAGCAGCTCGGAATTGGAGGATCCAATCGAGTTGTAGCTGTTATAGGATGATGTTGTAATGGATCACTGTAATAGTTACGGAGTCTCTAATCGTTTCCTGTGATTTCCTTAACGCTGAATGACTTGGAATTGGAGGATCCAGTCAAGTCTTCTATTCAATTTCTTGAAGCCCTGAACCAGGAGGATCCTGCTTTCATAGTTTTTCCCCTACAAACCACTGCAAGCCTGTTTCCCAGAGCTATTTGTTCATTTTCTCCTAAGTCTTCCACCTACCCATGTTTTAATCAACCCACTGGCTGAAGTTAGGATTCTAGACCTCCTTTGTTCTTTACGTACCAGACTCAGTCCCTGAGTTAGAGTGATACCTCCTCGAGCCATTATCCTCATTTGATCACCCATTATAAACAAATCGTGACATTAAACTGATGGGCGTTGGGCTCTGCTCCTGCAAGCAATCCAGGAGTGACTTCCGACGCTAACAGAGATGGTTAGGAATATCACTAACATGTTGAAGAAAAATAATGAAGTGAAATGGAATATTGAGGCCAAAGAATCTTTTCAAACAATCAAAGAAGCATTGGGAGAATCACCAATTTTAGTCATCCCAAATTATGATAAATACTTTTCCATGTTTTCTTTTACTTCTGAACATACTATAGTTGTTGTCTCACTCCAGAAAAATGATGAAAGTCGGGAGCAACCTATAGCCTACTTCAACAGAGCTTTGATATATGTAGAGTTAACATACAATAAATTGGAGAAGAAAGCATATGCCCTCGTTAAATCATTGAAATCCTTCATAGATTATATCTTGCACTCCAATACATTTTCTTATGTACCTAGTAGTTCTATCAAATACAATCTCATGAAGCCTAACTGTAATGATCCTCATATTTACCCCAAAAAAAAAAAAATTCTATACATAATTTCTTGGTAGAAAAGGGTTTTAATTAAGAAACCCTGTCGTCAACTTGATTATGAATCTTTGTACTAACCTTGCTTTAGAAATCTAACACAAAATCCTTGCTACAACTCCTGGATTTATACTTACCACAAGATTCCCTATTTATATCAAGAGTGGAAAGTTATAAGGAAAGGTCCTCAAGACTTTGGCAAGCCCCCTTCTTCTTTGGAAATTTTTACCCATATAAATACCTATGTAAAGGGTAGTTTACAATGCACGTTGCAACTCACTTTTTAAAAAATCACAAGAATACCAAGTTTACGCACAAACCCCCTTGTGGGTGTTATCCTAGGTAGTTTTAGCTGGTACTTAGTCATAAGATTCATGGGTCGGGCATTTCTCTTTTCTCTTACACCAGACAACTAACCTAACTACTAAGTGTTGGTTTTATTGTGGTTCTTGAAAATGGTGGTTGATTGTGCAGAAAGTGCTAGAACCAAACGCCAGTGAAAAGTTGACAGCTAGGATCTAACTGTTGTCTTGGATTTACATAGAGGGTGAGAACTGGTTCAACCTGAGTTATGACAATGTCAATTCGAAACCATTATTTGAGTGGAAGAGGAGGTATATTGTCATAAAATTTAAATCTCTGTAGCTTTAATTAATGGCCTCTTTGCGCTTCCCTTGTATTTATTGGGCCCCATACATGAGTTCTCACTTTCAATCTTCCACTATCACATGGCTACCCATCCTCCACACTGCCTCCATTTACTACAAGGCATTGAAGTGATGCTTAGGGTTCGAAGTAGGTTTAAAGTTTTATCATTCCTAAGTTTTCCTTTTTGAAGAGGTTCTGCTTGCCCGAAATTTCAGAGGCTAAGTCTGTGAGTGAAGGAGGTCACTCCATGGTGTAACTATCGGCGCGACTGAGACCTTGGTATGTTCTTCTTACACCCAGTACCGAAATAGCTAATAAGGAGGGTGTACTCCTCGAAAAATGTTAAGTATTCGGTTGTTCTGTCAGTCATTGTAGTAACCTTTTCATGCCTGTTGTGTTCTTCTTTGCGGGTGTTAGCGTCGGAAGTCACTCCTGGATTGCTTGCAAGAGCAGAGCCCGACACCCATCAATTTAATGTCACTGTTTGATAAATGGGCGATCAAATGGGTAGAGACTTGAGGAGATATCACTCTAACTCAGGGACTGGGTCTGGTACGTAAAAAAAAAAGGAGGTCTGGAATCCTAACTTCAGCCAGGGGGTTGATTTAATGATGAGCAGGTGGAAGACTTAGTAAGAAAGGTGAACAAACAGCTTTGGGCAACAGGCTTGTAGGTGAAAAACTCTGAACACAGGATCCTCCTGGTTCAGGGATTCAAGAAACTGAATAGAAGACTTGACTGGATCCTCCAATTCCAAGTCATTCAGCGTTAAGGAAATCACAAGAACCGATTAGAGAATCCGTAACTATTACAGTGATCCATTACAACATCATCCTATAACAACTACAACTCGACTGGATCCTCCAATTCTGAGCTGCTCTAACACAGTATAACAAAGATGTAAAGAAACTGGCATTCATAAGGCAAGAAGTCTCAAAAGTCTATACATAACCAGAGCATCAGTGCTTCATTAAAGCTTTACAACCGGGAGCTCTGCTCAACCATCGATCCCTTAAAAAATACAAAGACTGAGTCTATATACTCAGAGAAATATGCCTAACAGAGGCGTGCCCAAGGCTTGGTGTCCCTTCAGTCAAAATCATACTGATATTCTTTGCTGGACACCACCTTAACTGCGCATGGCTCCCGCAGGGGGAGTAGCTGAATCAGTAAATGATGAGTTAGCGTGCGCAGACCTCCTCTGGATAGTCGAGGACTCAGCATGGCTTTTCTGAAAGACTGGGTACACAGAACCCTCTCAAGCAGACCGCTTACCAGACCCTCCATACCCTGCAATTAATGATTGAGGCGAGGCCTCAACCACCCTCTCGTTTCTTCATTCATTCCTGGCAAGTATCGGGATCCAGACCATGTCGAACTGGAGTCTGAAGAGAAAAGTGCCCCCCTTCGGAGATTGAGATCAACGCTTCGGTGCCCGAGTAGCTGAATGAAAAATATAAGCACCCCTTCCCCAGGCCTCCTTCTTGATGACCAGGCACCAAAACCATGGGCCCAGCTCTGGGCGCTATCGAGAATTCAGGGTTCGGGGTTTTACGGTTCCCGCTGTCGAGAACTCCTTACCTCTCCAATCCACGATTTGCGATGAGATCCTTTCACGCGCGAGCCCTCCTGAGCTTAACTCCTGTCACATATGACCACACCTCCAAGACCGTGGCCTTACCCTCCTATCGCGAATTCGGGGTTCGGGGTTTCGACACTTGTGATGTCACGATTCACAAGTCCTCTAGACTCATGAATCTTCGATCCCCGATGGGTCCTTCCGTTCTAGCCCTCCGACTAGGCTTTGGTCCAAGTGACTGCTACCATATGCCCACAGCCATATAGCTTTCCATCGGGGTTTCAGGGTTTTCGACGTCAATGTGCACGCATCCTCCAGGCTCGTGATTCTCTGATCCCCGATGGCTCATGACCGTTGACCTTTTAACGGTCCGTTCCCCATCGCGAAAGCCTTCCACCTATCCTCCTGACATTTGGTGTGGCCCCACACTCCTAGGCCTTATCTGGAAATCACGTATCACGATTTTCCAATGCACGAAACCTTTGCTTCATGAACTCCCGAATGCTGAAACTCCGACGCGGCCAGACCTTGCGCCACGCATCCTTCGGGATGAACGAATGCCATCCATTCTTGAACCTGCTATGGGCGCTATCTAATGCGTTAGCCCTGGCGCAGCTTTGCTAATCGCGATTTCCCGCTCACCGCTGATTTGATTCTTTGGATACATCTCGGAAGTTGAAATCGGGGCGCTTGCTCGCTTGACCTGGGCCCGAAATAGATCTCTTTGTGTGCTATGCTTGGGCACTTATCGCAACCCCGCAGACCTGTGTACCTTTGTGCCCCGATACCACAATTGTTACTAACATTAGGCTCCATGGGGGATAGAGTCGTCCCTGCGATGCTCTAAGGACTCATTTTGTAGTTCCAGTGCCTCACTGTTGGGCTATAGAGTCATTATTAGGCCGCAAAAATAAAAATGAAAATGAACTAAGAAGCAAAAAGGACAATATTTACAAACAAAGGAGCCATCTGAGACTCAAACAAAACATTTCTTCAGGAAATTCCTATTCACTGGGCTACTGAAAACTTCTTCACCTTCCAAATCTCGCAACCTATATGTGTTATTTGAGAAAGTCTCAGAGATTCTGAAAGGACCAATCCACAGGGCTTCAAATTTGCCATATTTTCCCTTATCTTGCTTAGGAGCATCCCATTTCAGCACCAGGTCTCCTATCTGGAACCTCTCTTTCTTGGCCTTCCTATCGAAGACTTGCTTGATCTTTTGCTGATGGTCCTGAATCTTGCCCACTATCTGCTCCCTAGCCTGCTAGACCTCTACTAGCTGATGAATCCTTCTGATCATGTCATTGGGCTCTTCTTGATAATCCTGGAAGAATTTCTCTACGGGAATGGCCAGCTGAGAAGGGAAGATGGCTTTAGCTCCGTAGACTAACTGGAAAGGGGAGAGACCTATAGATCTCTTTGTAGTCACCCGAACAACCCATAGGGCGAATTTCAACTTTGAATTCCAACTCCTTTTGTTGTCTTCCAACAACCTTTTGATGATCCTTATCAGGCTTTTGTTGGAGGATTCCGCTAGACCATTGCCCTATGGATAATATGGGGTGGAGTGAATCAATTTGATCCTGAACTGTTCACGGAATTTGGCTAATGGTTCAGACCCGAAAGCGGCTGCATTATCAGTGAGAATCTTATTTGGGCAGCCGAACCTTGTGATGAGGTCCTCCAAGAATCCAATGATTACCTTGTGGGAAGCACTCCTGGTGGGAATAGCTTCAATCCACTTGGTAAAGAAATATGTAGTAGTCAGGATCCACCTGTGTTGCCCACTGGAGGTAGGGTGAATTTCTCCAATGAAATCTAGGCCCCACTGCTGGAAAGGCCCTGAAAACACCACCGGATTTAATGGCAGAGAGCTGAGCTGCTGCTTTCCTACAAATTTTTGACATTTGATGCAGGATCTGACCCTTTTGCAGACATCAGTGAACATGGTAGGCCAGTAGTACCCAGCCCTGAGGATTTTGTGGGTTGTGGCTCTCCAGAAATGGTGCCCTCCACACAGGCCGCTGTGAAATTCAGCCACGACTGTCTCAGCCTCTGGTGGACTCATGCATTTTAAAAGCACCCCCAGGGGGTCTTTCTAATATAACACTTGATCGATCAGGTAATATTTGACTGCTTTGAGCTTGAAAGATCTTGCTTTGCTTCTTTGCAGGCCATCTAGAGGCTGTAGCTCCTATAGAAAGTATATTACATCCTTATACCAAGGACATCGAGCCAATGGGGGCTCCCTTTGATGGTCTACGTTAGGTAGTCGATCCTGCTGAATACCTGAGCATTCGTTGATGAAACTTATCCCCAAATCTTGGCAGTTTGCTTCAGCCAACAACTTGGCTAAACCTTGACCTTTGATCAATTTGGTGGGTCTTATTTCCAGGTCAAATTCCAGAATTTTGGCTATCCATTTACTCCTTCTCCCGTCTATGTTAGGCTAAATACGAATGTCTTTAACAGTAACCGAGGGGACATAGGCGATGATTTTTGACTGCAGGACATAGGTTCTAAAATATTTGAGAGCTTTTACCAGAGTATAGGCCTGCTTCTCCATAGTGTCATACCTGACTTCGGCGTCCCTCAATGCTCGGCTGAAATAAGAAATAGGCTACTCTAGCCCAATGTTGTTTGTCTGTAATAGAACAACAACCACTGTGTCAGGTGAGGCAAAGGATAAGATAAGGAAATCCTTTGAGTAGTCGGGACTGATAAGCACAGGAGCTTCAGTCAGGGCCTTCTTGATTTGTTCAAAGGAATGTCACGATTGAGGGGTCCACCTTACTTCGTTCTCTTTCTTCAACATGGTTGTTATAAGCTTTACCTCCTCAGCAAACTTAGGCACAAACCTCCTCAGAAAATTAATTTTACCGAGGAAAGATTGGACCTCCTTCTTGGATCTCGGGATTGATAAGGCTTGTATCGCCTCAACTCTTCTGGGGTCAATTCTGACTCCTTCTGCTGATACTATGTGGCCTAGTAAATTTCCCTCCTGCATGGCGAATAGAGATTTCTTGGGGTTTAATGAAATGCCAAACTTTCTGCATTTTAGGAAAAATTTCCTGAGATGACAACAGTGCTCTTTATCAGATTTTGAAAACACTGTGATGTCATCCAGATAAATGACCACAAATTTATCCTTTTCCCTGATGAAAGCTATATCCATGGCGCGTTGGAATGTCTCCCCTGCATTCATTAATCCAAATGACATCTTGGCATACATGAATGTGCCCCATGGAGTGGTGAACACTGTCTTTTCCCTGTCCTCAGGCAGAACAGAGACTTGATTGTAGCCAAAGAATCCATCAATCATGGACATCCTAGAAGCTCCTGCTACCCTCTGTAGTATATGTTCCATCTTTGGTAGGGGGTAGTTATCCTTTCGTGAGCTCCTGTTCAGGTTTCTGAAGTCCACAAAGAGTCATATCTCTCCATTCTTTTTCCTTACTAGCACCAAGTTGGCCACCCACTCTGAATATCTCAGTGGTACAATGATCTAAGCTTGAAGCAGCTTCTTCACTTCCCTCTCCATGATAGGTAGTAGCATGGGATTGATCTGTCTCAGCTTCTGCCTGAATGGCTTTGCCTCCTCTTTTAATGGAATTTTATGCTCGATGATAGAGGTGTCATAGGTTTTGAGGTCTTCGTAGGTCCAAGCAAACACATAAGAAAATTCCCTCAAAAGTTCAATGTATCCAGACCTCTGCTCCTCTATCAGACTTCTTGACAATTTGACATACTTGGGCTCACCGTCAGTCCCAATGTTGCACTGAATAGTACCAGCGTCCTCCTCTGAGACTTCTCCTTTTAACGATACACCATTTCCATCAAAAAGTCTTTCCAAAGGAACCAGTCCTCTGGGAATATGGTTGCTGGGCAGCTGTACAATGTCACACTCTGCAATTTTATTCAGAAAATTACCCCCATCGAGCTCTTCCTCTGAGACGACGTCTTGGTCAATGTGCATTTCTGAAAATTCCTTGATAGTCTCCAAGAACCTCTTGACCTCGAGATCATCCTCGAATACCTTCCAATGTTTGACGTTGTCAGGTATGGAGGGCCTGTATTTTACCTCTACATCATATCTGAATTTGGGCAGCAAGGGTACTTTGAAATTGCTAGATGATGTAACCAAGGAATATGCCAAGGTGTTCTCCTCTCTTGGGATGAATGAGATGTTAAATGCTGAGAAGAAACTGTCAACTAGATCCCACACCTCATTTATGTAGCTTCTGAGTCGAGGATGCTTAGCCTGATAAGCATTTCTGATCTGCTGGACCACCAACTCTGCACCAACGAACATTGCTACTTCTTGAATTCCCATTTCCCTCGCAGCTCTTAATCCCATAACAAGAGCCTCATACTCTGCCACATTGTTGGTATCTTCAAATTCTAATTTGTATGACAGAGATATGGTTTCCTGAGCAGGTGACACAAAAAACACCCCAGCTCCAGCGCCTTCCCTGGAAGAGGCTCCATCAAAGAACAATTTCCAGATGGGGGTGATGGAGGGAAAAAGTTTAGGGGAAATGGTGGGCTGCTTTTTGAGTTTGAGAGGAGGCTCGGGGGCATGGGTGAGTTGTAGTAAAATGGAGCCTAAATCAGTGTCCAAGGCAAATATGGGATGGTTGGTAGGGTTGGCTTCATCACTGATTATGTAGGCCAGTTGGGCTTCCCTGTATAGTCTTCTATGCTCCCCTCCGAACACTGGGATGGTAGCATACGTGAGGTCCATCTGCAAGGTTCCTCCCAGTCTTTTTATCCAATATCTTGACAACAGCATACTGAACTTGGGAGGAACATCGGCCACTACAATATCCATGACCAGGATTTTCATGGGCAGTTGAAACAAGGTCACGACCAGGTCTTTAATAACTCCGAGGCACTAAACTCTCCCGGAGTGAAAAGAATAGAGGCCATGATAGGCTCGGGTGACTTCTAGTCCTAACTCTTCCATGACAGTTTTGGGCATGAGGTTGTGAGAAGCCCCTGAATCCATCAAGTAGTTGTGCAACACTTTATCATGTATGTTCAGGGATGTGTAGAAGGGAGGGGATGAATCATCTCTATCTTCTACCATGGGACCTAGGAAAACTACTGGATTTTCATCTTGGAGATTTATGGAGTCTGTGGGAAGGCATGAGGCTTCAGACTGTAAAAGCTCAGAGAAGCATTTTTTAAATTCTTCATGTTTAATTAGCTCGGTGAGGGGCATAGGGATTCTGATATTTTGAATCTCATGCTCGAAATTAAAAGAAGATGTAGGATTTGGAATTTCTCTTATTTCAGGAACATGATTGTGGACAGTGGGAGAGAGGGGTTGAGCCTTCTTACCTCTGTGACTGTCGGCTACTGCGTTAGCAGGATTTTCTGTTCTAGTGGACTGCTGAGGAATATCAGGTGCCACTATCTTTTTGTCGGACCTCAGGTTATACCTGCCTCGGCTGCCGCTAACCTTGTCTCCCTTGCTCAATTCATTTAGCTGACTATCCATGAGAGACTCCTCGTAAGCTGTTTGAGTGAGATGAGGAAAAGGAGGAGTGTCCTCTAAGTAGTGGATTTCAGGTTCAATCTCATATGTTTCTCTTTCCTCCTCATCGACCACCAAGTTGTTTTGAAAAGGGGCCTGAATTCTCTGGTCTTCTCTGTCTTTGTCTCTTTGTTCCCTTGGGAAGGCCCGTGGCCCATGGTTATCAGATCTCCTAAAACCTTTACCATCGACATTCTGGGGATTTCTGTACATGGGCTTCCCTTCTAACTCCCACCTTTCCATCTTAGCAGAAAGTGACTTGAGTACCCTAGCTGTATCATCTGCCCGAAGGGGAAGGGGAGAGGAACTGGATGAGGCAGCTTCAGGCCTCTGCCTGGATATGTTCCTACCAGCAGCATGCCTAAGTCGGTCAACAACCAATATATTAGACTCTACTTCTATGACTGCATCCTTCATCTGAGCCAGAGTAGTGGCTCTTCTTTCCCTCAATAAGAGGCAGAAATCGGGATCAAAGGCGCTAGCATAAGTAATCTTTGCAGAGGCTTTAGAGGGTTTTATCTCAGCAGGGATTTTGTTGTACATTTTATTAAATCTCTTGGAGAAATCGGAGACGGACACTCCTTCCTTTCTCTTCAAAGACCCAAACTCTGTCATGTAATACATGAAGTCTTTCTTATCTCCCCACTGTCTTAAAAAGGCATTATCTAAATATTCGATCCCATCAATAGATCCAGGAGGCATGGCCTTAAACCATTTTCTAGCCTCTCCTTGGAGACTATGGACAAAAATCCTCATCCATACGTTAGCGTGCATGATGTTATTATCATCTGTGAAACTGTAAAAGGCTTCTAGGTGTTCTTCTGCAGTTATGTCCCCCTCACCTGTAAACCTGGGTAGCTGTTTGAGGTAACCATCTGCTGGGAGGGCATTGAGAGGCTGCGGTAGCATGCGGGGAGCATACTTAGCGGCTATAATGGCCTCCATTCTGGTCAGAGGGGGATTAGCACCAGCCATAGGAATATTAGGTGGAGGAGATCTTGGAGGAGAAGGAGTTCTCGAAGGGACTTCTGAGAATGAGCCTCGAATTGGAGTGGGGAACAAGAGAGGATCTAAGGAGGAGGCTAACAAGTTCAAGTCAGCAGGCGCTCCTCTTTGTGCAGGAGTGGGAAAATCTTCTGTGGTTCCGGGTCTACGCCAAGGAACAACTTTAGAGGAGAGGGGAGTGACAAGGATTTCTCCCTCCAATCCCAGACCAGAGGGGGGAAACTCAGCAGGAACACTCCCAAAATTCAGGAAATGGGAAACTTCTGAAGGAGGTCTATTGAGAAACTAAGGAGGAGAAAATGGAGTTCTTACAGAAGGAGATGGCAGATTACCTGCTTCGGTGGTGGAATCTTCTTCTTCAGGGGCCTTTCCTTTTCTGAGAACCACCTCTGGATCAGCTTCAGGTGTAGCTAGAGGCAACTGTGGATGAGACCGCGTGTGTCTGCCTCTGAAAGCCACAATTAATAAAGCAGGTTCTTCCCAGGAGAGTCGTCACAATGGAGTCGCCAGGAAACAATCTTGATAATTCTGATATCTGATGTACCTTCAGAATCAGTTAATCGTTGTTGTTCAATCCCGGGGAAAATTTTCAACTTTGTCCCCAGCAACGGCGCCATAAATGTTAGCATCGGAAGTCACTCCTGGATTGCTTGCAGGAGCAGAGCCCGACACCCATCAATTTAATGTCACGGTTTGATAAATGGGCGATCAAATGGGTAGAGACTCGAGGAGATATCACTCTAACTCGGGGACTGGGTCTGGTATGTAAAGAACAAAGGAGGTCTGGAATCCTAACTTCAGCCAGGGGGTTGATTTAAAGATGAGCAGGTGGAAGACTTAGTAAGAAAGGTGAACAAATAGCTTTGGGCAACAGGCTTGCAGCGGTTTGTAGGGGAAAAACTCTAAACGCAAGATCCTCCTGGTTCAGGGCTTCAAGAAACTGAATATAAGACTTGATTGGATCCTCCAATTCCAAGTCATTCAGCATTAAGGAAATCACAGGAACCGATTAGAGACTCTGTAACTATTACAATGATCCATTACAACATCATCCTATAACAGCTACAACTCGACTGGATCCTCCAATTCCGAGCTGCTCTAACACAGTATAACAAAGATGTAAAGAAACTGGCATTCATAAGGCAAGAAGTCTCAGAAGTCTATACATAACCAGAGCATCAGTGCTTCATTAAAGCTTTACAACAGGGAGCTCTGCTCAACCATCGATCCCTTACAAAATACAAAGACTGAGTCTATATACTCAGAGAAAAATGCCTAACAGAGGTGTGACCAGTATCCTAAGGCTTGGTGTCGCTTCAGTCAAACTCATACTGATATTCTTTGTCTGACACCACCTTAACTGAGCATGGCTCCTGCAGGGGGAGTAGATGAATCAGTAAATGCCGAGTTAGCATGCGCAAACCTCCTCTGGCTAGTCGAGGACTCAGCATGGATTTTCTGAAAGACTGGGTACACAGGACCCTCTCAAGCGGACCACTTACCAGACCCTCCATACCTTGCAATTAATGATTGAGGCGAGGCCTCAACCACCCTCTCGTTTCTTCATTCATTCCTGGCAAGTATCGAGATCCAGACCACGTCGAACTAGAGTCTGAAGAGCAAAGTTTCCCCCTTCGGAGATTTAGCTCAACGCTTCGGGGCATGAGTAGCTGAATGACAAATATAACCGCCCCTTCCCCAGGCCTCCTTCTTGATGAACAGGCACCAAAACCATGGGCCCGACTCTGGGCGCTATCGGGAATTCGGGGTTCGGGGTTTCGCGGTTCCTGCTGTCGAGAACTCCTTACATCTCCAATCCCCGATTTGCGATGAGCTCCTTTCATGCGCGAGCCCTCCTGAGATTAACTTCTGTCGCATATGACCACGCCTCCGTGACTGTGGCCTTACCCTCCTATCGGGAATTCGAGGTTTGGGGTTTCGACACTTGAGATGTCATGATTCACAAGTCCTCTAGACTCGTGAATCTCCTATCCCCGTTGGCTCCTTCCGTGCTAGCCCTCCGACTAGGCCTTGGTCCAAGTGACTGCTACCATATGCCCACAGCCATATAGCTTTCCATCGGGGTTTCGAGGTTTCCGACGTCAATGTGCATGCATCCTCCGGGCTCACGATTCTCCGATCCCCAATGGCTCATGACCGTTGACCTATCAACAGTCCATTCCCCGTCGCGAAATCCTGCCACCTGTCCTCTTGACATTCGGTGTGGCCCCACGCACCTAGGCCTTATCAGGAAATCGCGTATCACGATTTTCCAACGCACGAAACCTTTGCTTCATGAACTCCGGAATGCCGAAACTCTGACGCGGCCAGACCTTGCGCCACGCGTCCTTCAGGATGAACGACTGTCATCCATTCTTGAACCTGCTATGGGCGCTATCTAATGCGTTAGCCCTGGCGCAGCTTTGCTGATCGCGATTTCCTGCTCACCGCTGATTTGATTCTTTGGATACATCCCGGATGTTGAAATCGGGGCGCTCGCTCGCTTGACCTGGGCACGAAATGGATCTCTTTGTGTGCTATGCTTGGTCACTTATCGCAACCTCGCAGACCTGTGTACCTTTGTGCCCCGATACCACAATTGTTACTAACAGCGGGAAGCTTCTCTGCAATTCCTTTCAAGGTCACCCTTAGTCTTAAAGGAAAATGGTTCCTCCCTAAGATTGTTGTTATTTCTGATGTGGGTAGGCGATTGAGATCCCTTGGTAGTAGTTACCGAAACCTTTCGAAGTTAGGGTTTCTCAAAAGCATTCGTCATATCACAAGTAAGTGATTGGATTTCGTTTAACTATGGAAGGTAGAGGTCTTATGAAAAGTATCCCGATGAACTACTTAAGTCGTGGTATATAAGTCAGTTGTTTTCGTTGTTCCTATTACCGTTCTTCCTCAAAGAGTCTCATGGAGATAGGTTGGTCCTGTGCATAGTTCATAAGTGTAGACTCTTTCTGTCTGAGTAGGGTAAGATGTTAAACTTTACTTCATTTATCTCTCCTAGAATGGATGGAGTCGTCATTCTATAATTCTCTGAGACCCTCGACTGGTCTTCTTTTTACTGAGGTTATCATACGCTTCCGGGATACTTGAATATTATATAGGAAATTCCTATGGCATGAATCCATTCTTTACTGTTGATATTGTTGGTTAAGTATATAAGTTCATTACAGATTTGGTTTAGGATTGATTTAAATTTAACCATTAAATCGTGTCCATAATCTGTATGAAAAATCTGTGTTATTGCTTCAACTTGTTGTTGTGGCAAATTTATACAGCTTACAAGTGAAGAATTTCGTCTATGAAAATTTGTTATTGTCACTAATGGTGGGGCTTGTTGTCGTGAGGACCCATCAGATAATGTACTACGTCCTCCTCCCTCAGCCCGAACATTTAAATAGACAGCATACGATGGGGCAAGGGTTCGAACCCACGCATCAACAAGATAAGTATCTTTGTGGAAGGGAAACATCAGTTTAACTTGTATAGTGTTATTGTAATCTACTTTTCTTTGATACTTATTTTTCGAATAAAGAATAATGTTCACAATATTTGATTACTTGCAGGGTCTCCGTTCGTGCAAGCCTCGGATACCCGTCACTTCCTCCTGCGCAAAAGGTATTTGGGTTCCGAACCTCTCACATCTCGGGCTAACTCTACAGGTTCTAGCATCATCTAAGGAGATCATGATTCAACTATCTCTGTTGTAACTAGTTCTGTGTCTACTATAATGTTTGTTGGAGTAAACCCTTGGGGTTGTTCTTCCATTTATGGCATAACACCAGTTCTTGTATAAGTATTGAATCTGTAATTGAATAAATATTCTGGCCAACTATGTAATATACTTTTTTTCTTTAAATATTGAAAGACAGTCCTATTCGAATTCACTCAAAACGATAATCTGGGTCAAAGTAATTATGTCTCTCAAATTCAAACATTGTATTCATTATTTATGAAACTCAAATCTATTCTATACCATTGGCCTATCTAGTTATAGAAAGGAAGGAGTTTTTCCATAGTTTAACAATGGATTTACTGGTATCTTTTGGTCTACTGTATTCAATTTAAATTAGATGAAGTATATTGGTTGTCGGTTTAACTAGACTATTCCGAATCTGATGCATTTAATTTATACTTGCAGTTATAGATCTGTCGAAAGTTCCTCATATTCAGAATATAGGAAGAATTCCTATGGATATATGCTTATATTTTTTTATATGCGTAAAGGTTTATGTAGCCCTAGGGTTTTGTATTTCATTGTAATGTCTTCCTATAGGAAAGAGGACGCATGAGCATCGTCAACAACAAGCGAGTGCGAGCAGCACCAATGCATTTTGGCACATGTTCAAAGGTGTTTAAATTGTTTTGAAGAGGGATGTGCCAAAACTTAAATAAAACAGTTAAGAAAGGGCGTACTTGTAGATTGCAAACATACCTTGAGTGATCTTCTCTCGTCTATAGTAGGTAGAGGCATTTATGTATAATAAATGTAAGTAAGTGCCACAAGGAGTGCGAGTAGTAGTTACCCCCAAAGTACTTGAGGATTTTCAAGCAAGCTCAGGAGGGATAGAGTCTTCGAAGTTTTCGAAGAAAGGCTCAAGAGGGCTAGTGCCTTGAAGTGTTGGAAGGAGGCGTAGCAAGGTTTTTTTGCAGGTGGACAAGTTCCATGAAGGAATACCTTGATCATTTCGTAGGAGTTGTCAAAGAGGAATTGGATGGTCCGAATTCTCTGTGGAGAATTCGCGAAGTCCCAAGAGTTGTCAGATCTTGCAGAGGAGCAGGGAAGTTACGACAAGTATTCTTCAAGTACAAGCTCAGGAGAAACCAGACCGTAGGATCCAAGTCGACAAGGGCTGTTGGATCACTCGTGAATTCTCACTTTGGGGATTCATAAGTTGAAGGACCTAAAACCTTGCACCAAGATTCACGAAATCACGAAGTGCGAATTCCCGACAGAGAGAGAAGTTTCGTTGTGGGGCCAACATTAATAACGAGTTAGAATTCAGCATTTCAGCGTTTCAAAAGATAGGAGGTCGAGACTTTTGTCCCGAGATTCCCAAAAACACGAGATGCGATATAATTACGGTGGAATGACGCCGTCAATAATTTCAGCGAATCAAAATTTTGGGTTTTCGTAGTTGGAGAGTCAAGACACTCAGAAGGAAAGGTTGCGAGATTCGAAGTCCTGAAAACCCCGAAGCCACGAGTTGCGATAAGGATTATCGAGGAGTTCAGGATTTCAACACTTCGGGTGTTGGGATACAAAGGAGGTAGCGGTTTGGGAAGCGAAGTTGTGAAGTGCTGAAGCTAGGCACGAGAGACACGTGGCAGAACCATAAGGTGGGCCCGGGTGAAAAACAGGCGGAGATGTGTCGCCTAGTGAAAGGAGTCAACACCCAGTTGACCTCTCGCATCTCGGGGATTCGTGAGATAAGGGAATGAGATTTCAACCTTTCGACTTGTGACAAGCACCTTCTTGATTAGGCTTTGGTCATAGCACTGTGGTCACACAAAGAAGTTGGAGCTCCCACCTAGTGCTGTTTGCACAGGGGAGCTTCCGAAAGG
>ML817756.1:174470-200276 GCA_009831015.1 Picea engelmannii | reverse complement strand
GTAATAGGGTCGGACTAATAATAAAGGGGCTTGATGTGTAGTGTGTGAATATGTATATATAGAGATCATGTATTCATTATTGTGACATGTGAATTGTGATGTATGAATGTATTTAGTTATTTGGAGGAGGTTCTCTTAATGTTCATGTAGAAATTTCGATACAAATTAATGTATTCCTGCGATTCTCCTGATCTAACAATTTCCACTACTGTTAAATATAGAATCGCTTATACTATTATTATTGCGGATTAAATTAAACCATGATCACAACCATGAGCACAAAGTGAAATATCAATAACGCATAACACATAAATTTCTCCGGGAAAGCGTAAAGCTAAAAACCCCACTATCATATATTATGTATATCATGAATCATGAAACAATCTCATACAAAACTCTAATCCAAGAGCTCTCAGTATGATACAATCGTCTCACACTGTCATACACAAATTAGAAAATACATGTGCCAATTCCTATGTCCAGACAACTTGCCTCCTCTGCACAATCTCTGCAATTCCAATTCTCACAATAATTGAATTGTTGCGAATTGCCTCGTTTGCACATGCTCATAAGCATATCCACTGCATGTGTGAAAAAATCACAACTGATAGCCAACTGTCCCTTTCACCTGTTATCTCAACTAGATCTCCAATGGATTTGCATGCATGTAGTTAACCATGCCGAATCTTCAGTTGCATGTGAGTTAACTGATTAACTGAACTCTCACTAGTGCATGTTTAGTTACAACTAGCACAACTGATCTTAACTCACTTAACTACACTTATAATTCTGTTACAAATACAAATCACTCAGTTATGAATGAGATAATAGATTAATATTTATTGTCTAATTTAATTAAGGGAAAATTAAATTAGACACATGTTTCTTGTTGACTTTTCAACACTCCCTCTCAACAAGAAAGGGATTATCCTTCACCCCAATCCTGTCTCTGTGATATTCGAATTTTCTCCTGGTGAGCGCCTTCATCAGAATGTCTGCATCCTGATCTTCCATAGGAATGTATTGAAGCAACATGATCTTCTACTGCACACAATCTTTGAGATGATGATACCAGATATCTATAAGCTTAGATCTGTCATAAAAAACAGGATTAATCAAGAGTTTAATGCAACTCTGATTATCATAGTAAATCACTGTCGGATCTAAATGAGAACCAAACAAACCAACCAAGATCTTCCTCATCCAGATAGCCTCACATGAAACTTGGATCGCTACCATGTATTCCGCTTCCACTGAACTAAGTGCCACATATATCTGTTTCCTGCTGTACCAAGAAACCACTGTAGATTCGATACTAAATATGCCTCCTGATGTGATCTTTCGGTCCGTTGGGCTGCCCACCCAATCTGCATCTATGAAGCCATGCAACTTCACCTCATCCGTCTGTCTGTACCATAATCCATACTCAGATGTGCCCTTCAGATATCTTAGGACATGCTTACCCGCCCTCCAAAAGAGTTTGGTAGGCTTAACCATCACTTGACTTAGCTGGTTAACTACATAGCAAATGTCTGCTCTTGTGTTCACTAAATACATTAGCGAACCCACTAACTCTTGATAGACAGTAGCATCCACTACCTCTCCAGAAGTAGCATCCTCTTTCCTTCAGTTTCTTAGAAGAGGAGTATCCATTGGTTTGCAACCCTCCATGCGAAACTTACCTAGTATTTCCCTTGCATACTTCCCTTGAGACACAAAAATTTCACCATCTCGCTGTCATATTTCCAAACCAAGGAAATAATGAAGAAGGCCCAAATCCTTCATCTCAAACTCCTTTGCAAGGTCCTCCTTGCATGAGTGTATCAGCTGCTCATCACCAGTCAATATTAAATCATCAACATAAAGCACAATGATTAAAATCTTACCCTCCACCACAATTTGGTATAGGTTTGCATCTGCTTCACTTTTGGTGAAGCCCAATCCGTTGAAATAGTTGTCTATCCGAGTGTACCAAGCACGGGGTGCTTGCTTCAGCCCATACAGTGCTCTCTTGAGTCTGCACACATTCAAATCTCTGTCAAAGGTCTCAAAACCTTCTAGTTGTTCAATGTACACTTCTTCCTCAATGATCCCATTGAGGAACGTTGTTTTTACATCCATCTGATGAATGCACCAGCCCATCTGTGCTGAGAGTGCAAGGATGGATCTTATGGAAGAGTACATTGTGACAAGTGCAAATGTCTCACCATAATCTATCCCCTCAATCTGTGAGAAGCCTCAGGCCACAAACCTAGCCTTGTATTTCTCCACACTCCCATCAACAACTTGCTTTACCTTGTAGATCCATTTCGAACCTACCATTGATTTATCAATCGGTCTTGGGACAATTTTCCATACACTATTTTTGACAATGAAGTCATAATCCTCTACCATAGCATCAACCCAAGTGGGGTCCTGCACTGCTTCCTGAAAAGAAGATGGATCAGTCACAATACATTAGCTCATGAGAGTCATGTATCCAACAAATCGATCAGGATATTGTCTCTGTCTAAGCTGTGAAATAGGGGCTCCTACATTCTGTGCAACATCTAGTCTCAATCTATCAGCTTCAGTGGTGCGCTTTCTGCCATTTCTGATGGATGGCTTTGCTTGAGTGGTTTCCTCCACTCCATGAACCTCCTCATGTGGTTGATCCACATCTTGAGACTCATCCTTGGGAACCAATAGTTCCTCTTCTGCATGTAAGTCTAGCTCCCTCTCAAGCGACAACCGCATGGCTTTCCCCTCATCGAATTTTATATTCCGTCGCATAACAGTCATCTTACTGTTCGACAAATACACATGATAATTATGGGGTGTTTTTGTGTACCCCACAAATATCCCAACTTCAGCGGTCGGTTCCAGCTTCTTCCTGGAATCCTTGTTCACATGCACAAAAACAGATGAGCCAAATTTTTTTAAATGCGAAACATCAGGTTTCCTCCCAGTAAAAGCTTCTTCAAGTGTACTCATGCCAAGTACTCTATGAGGAAAATAGTTCTGCACGTTGTTGGAGACGGAAGTCACTCTTGGATTGCTTGCAGTGTAAATTCTAACCTTGTACAATATCTACTGCAAACTGATATTCAGAAAAGAACAGAAAAGATACAATGGCAAATACAAACATTACACAGAGATTTTTCACCTGGAAACCCAAACCGGGAAAACCAACATATATTATATTCATACATGTTTTACATTGTTTACAATAAAATATACATATAGGAGCCAGCGGCATCCAAAACCCTAACCCAATGACCTGGATTAGTCCAAAACCCTAATTCCTTAACCGGAAGAAGAAAACCATCGGCAAAAAACCATGTGCCAAAAAACCACCTATTATCATGTGGTCCTAGAAATATGTCGGCCTGAAAAAAAAATATTCGGGGGCGCTGCCCCCGAACCCCCGCGTGGGGGGCTCCACCCCCTTGCACCCCCCTACGTGCCCGGCGTAGGCGCTCAAACACTACTACTCATGTAAAGAATATAACACATACCCAACATGCAGGAGCAGAGCCCGACGCCCATCAGTTTTATGTCACGATAGTTTTGAATGGGTGATTGAATGGGTGAAGACTCAAGAAAATATAGCTTTAAATCAAGAAACTGGCCTTGGTATGTATAAAGCAAGGGAGGTCTTGATCCAACTTCCGTCAGTAAGTTGATTAAAGTGTGGTAGATGGAAGACTTGTGAGAAGGGTGAGCAAGACTGCCTCGGGCAACAGGCCTTCGAAAGCTTGAAGGAGAAAAACTCAGAAGCCTTGAGATCCTCTTGGTCCAGAGTTTCAAGAAGCTGAAGGGTGACTCAACTGGATCCTCCAATTCCAAGCCATTCCAGCACTGAGAAAACACAAGAACTGATTAGAAACACTGCGAATGCTATAGTGATCCAACCTACATCATCCTACAACAACGCAACTCGACTGGATCCTCCAATTCCGAGCTGTTCTAACACAGTATACAAAGAGATGGAAAAAGAGGCTGACATCCATAAAGTAAGAAGTCTCAAATGCCTTATACATTAACCAGAGTGACCAATGCTTCATCAAAACTTTACAATCAGGAGCTTTGCTCAACCATCCCCTGTTACAAAAATGGAGAAAATGCCTACATATACTCAAAACAAAAATACAGCAGCGAAAACGAGACACTGCAATTAAAACATTGCGTCTGCATGTCTTCTGACAGCCTTCCCATGCAGACTCAGGATGATCGGGCTCCTATGACAGATGCCATATTATCTGCGCGTGGCTCCAGTAAGGGGAGTAGCTGATCCATTAAGTGTCGAGCTAGCGTGTGCAAACTTCCTTCGACTAGTCGAGAACTCGGGCATGGCTCTTTCGAAAAAAGGGGATACAGGACCCTCTCGAGAAGATCGCCTGCCAGACCCGCCATACTTTGCAATTAATGAGTGAGGTGAGGTTTAAACCACCCTCTCTCTTCTTCATTTATTCCTAGCAGGTACTGGGATTTAGATCACATCAAATCAGCATCTGGAGAACACAGTTCCCCCCCCTCTGAAACTCAACTCGGTGCTTTGGAAACCGAGTGGCCAAATGATAAACATTAGCGCCCCTCCTCTAGGCTTGTTCCTTTACGACTAGGCACCAAAACCATGGGCCCGATTCTGGGCACTATCGGCATTTCGGGGTTCGAGGTTTTGGGAAGTGAAGTGATGAGGAGCGCTTGCCCCTCGAACTCCCGAATGTCGATATGCCGATGTGACCAGATCTTGTGCCACGCGTCAATGGATTGGACGACCCAGACTTAGCTTTAAAATATAGGCGCTTTCTCTTACGCTATATATCGGGTAACTTGGCAGCCCCGAAATCTCGATGATCGTTGATCTGCTTCGTGGATAGATCTCGGCTGCCAGAAGAAAAACCTTGCCCGCTCGCTTGACTCGTAACTGGAAAAGGGATTCTCCCGTGCTGCGCTCGGGTGCTTCTCCTGCGACTTATAGACTTGAATACTCTTGTGCCCCAGACAAGAAATGTTACTAACATTAGGCTCCATGGGGGATAGATTCGTCCCTTTGATGCTCTAAGGACTCATTCTGCAGCTTCAGTGCCTTTCTATTGGGCTATGGAGTCAGGCTCAAAAAAGACCGCTGCTGAAGATACAGGTTGAAAAATAAAAGTAACAAAATAAAGATACATGCTCAAAGGATCTTGTTTATATACAATCCTAAACTAATAAAACACTTTACATGGGGCTAGGTGAAAGCAGACTTCCACCATAGCCAATCAAGTAACTTCCTGAAGGGAAGCTCTTTTCTTCTATCAGTGATCACCAGCTGATGGTGTAACCGTGACAGCAGAATGGTTACACTCTTCAAATTCTCCTCACTGGCTGAAGTTGAGATGAAATAGGGCAGCTCCAAGGCATAAAGGACATGCCACTCCATGTATTTTTTGACAGGGTCATAGAATGAGTGGCCAATTCCAGGAAATTGGCGACAGACAACATCTTCTGCTACACAGTTGTGCACGTGCGGCCGAATATATCTGATAAGCACAGGCGGGTGTATAACTGAAGTGGTCTCACTGATCTCAGATGGTGGCTGCTCACTGACTAGCTCTAGAATGAAATATGTGCTCAACTATTCCTCTGGTTCCTTTTCCTTTTATTGGCTCTCCCCCGGGTCAGATTCATATTTATCATAAATAGGGACCATGGGGTGGTTCTGCTTGCTGACTGGCTCTTCAGTATCTTTATAGTGATCAAATGTAGGATAAGCTTGCTGCTCATCATCGCTATAATACACATCAAAAAGGGGTTGTCCTTCATTGATATGACCCTCCTCCAGAACAGTGATCCCGTCAAAAAATTTCGTTTCAGGGACAGTGGGACCTGCTGCTTCTGGTTGCCCATACATAATCCTTTTCTCTTTAATCCCAAGTAATAATATATCGTGAGAAACCTCTTGAAGGAAAAGAGAAAAATCCTCCTCCACAACCATCTCTTCTTTAAAGATGGGGAGGTCTTCGTTGTCATAAGCAGGGTAGCTAGGAACATCTTCCTCAACCCGATACCCAGGTGAGCCATCTACCATGGACCACATCTACTCTGCAAACTCATAATCTCCACAAGAGGCGTGTTGATCTTCATGAAGATCTAAAAGAACAGATGCATCTGATATGATGTTAGATGCTTCCGTTCTGGGGCTAACACAATTAATATCGTCCAACACCTCTATATTTTCACAGCAGATGCTTTCCTCCACAGTAAGGGATTTATCATGGACATGGTCTTCAGGGCCAGCAGAGGCTTCATGAAGCGAAGAAAACTCCTCACAACAGTTTTCAAACAAGCAATCAGTTGGATAGTAGTCTTTACAAAATGAATTGAAAGCTGTATGAAAACCTGTTAAAGAGCGGATGCTTGCAGTGGGAAGAGACCGACACCATTCAAGAGAAACTCCCTTCAATGAATACCTGAAGAGCTTAATCTGGACATCCTCATGCGTGATATTGTGTCGGTGAATAGCCTCATGGAAGTGCAGTAAATGCTCAGCTGGTTCCTCCCAACTTGTTGCATGAAATTCAAGGAGGAAATCTTCCCATTGGTCTCTATCAGGAAGTGCATTAGGAAACCCAAATATCTGGGAAAAGTCACAGAAAGAAAACCTTTGAGCCATAATTTTCTCCATATCGAAACAGTGGAGTCGCCAATCGATCCTCGAATCATGGATTTGCCAGGTGAAAGATGCGTAGCTTCAAGTATGTCTGGTCCTTGTTCACCATTAAAGGCCAGATCTTAACATTGTCATTACCCCAGGAAGCTTCTCAGGCTGAGAAAGCAGTTGCTAAAACCTTCTCGAGAAATCTCCTTAGGGTCAGCTTTCAGGTGTGCTAACAGTAGTCACATCTGAAATAATGATGTGGAAACAATGGAGTTGCCATAGTGGAGTCTCCAGGTGCACAGTAGCAATATTTAAGGGCTCTGATGTCTGATGCACCTTCAGAATCAAAGGCTCAATGTCGTTCTACCTAGGGAAAATCTTCAACTTCATCCCCGACAATGGCGCCAGAAATGTTGGTGACAAAAGTCACTCCTGGATTTCTTGCAGGAGCAGAGCTCGACGCCCATCAGTTTTATGTCACGATAGTTTTGAATGGGTGATAGAATGGGTGAAGACTCAAGAAAATATAGATTTAACTCAAGAAACTGGGCCTGGTATGTAGAAAGCAAGGGAGGTCTTGATCCAACTTCCGTCAGTAAGTTGATTAAAGGGTGGTAGATGGAAGACTTGTGAGAAGGGTGAGCAAGACTGCCTCGGGCAACAGGCCTTCGAAAGCTTGAAGGAGAAAAACTCAGAAGCCAAGATCCTCTTGGTCCAGAGTTTCAAGAAGCTGAAGTGTGACTCGACTAGATCCTCCAATTCCAAGCCATTCCAGTGCTGAGAAAACACAAGAACTGATTAGAAACGTTGTGATTGCTGCAGTGATCCAACCTACATCATCCTACAATAGTGCAACTCGACTGGATCCTCCAATTCCGAGCTGTTCTAACACAGTATACAAAGAGATGGAAAAAGAGGCTGACATCCATAAAGTAAGAAGTCTCAAATGCCTTATACATTAACCAGAGCGACCAATGCTTCATCAAAACTTTACAATCGGGAGCTTTGCTCAACCATCCCCTGTTACAAAAATGGCGAAAACGCCTACATATACTCAAAACAAAAATACAACAACGAAAATGAGACACTACAATTAAAACATTGCGTCTGCATGTCTTCTGACAGCCTACCCATGCAGACTCAGGATGATCGGGCGCTTATGACAGATACCATATTATCTGCGTGTGGCTCCAGTAAGGGGAGTAGCTGATCCATTAAGTGCCGAGCTAGCGTGTGCAGACTTCCTTCAACTAGTCGAGAACTCAGGCATGGCTCTTTCAGAAAAAGGGGATACAGGACCCTCTCGAGAAGACCGCCTGCCAGACCCGCCATACTTTGCAATTAATGAGTGAGGTGAGGTTTCAACCACCCTCTCTCTTCTTCATTTATTCCCAGCAAGTACCGATATTTAGATCACGTCGAATCAACGTCTGGAGAACACAGTGCCCCCCCCTCTGAAACTCAACTCGGCACTTTGGAACCTGAGTGGCCAAATGATAAACATTAGCACCCCTCCTCTAGGCTTGTTCCTTTACGACCAGGCGCCAAAACCATGGGCCCGATTCTGGGCGCTATCGGCATTTCGGGGTTTGAGGTTTCAGGAAGTGAAGTGATGAGGCATGCTTTCCCCTCGAACTCTCGAATGCCGATATGCCGATGTGACCAGATCTTGCGCCACGCGTCAATGGATCAGACGACCCAGACTTAGCTTTAAAATATAGGAGCTTTCTCTTACGCTATATATCGGGTAACTTGGCAGCCTCGAAATCCTGATGACCATTGATCTGCTTCGTGGATAGATCTCGGCTACCGACAACAAAACCTTGCCCGCTCGCTTGACTCGTAACTCGAAAAGGGATTCTCCCGTGCTCTGCTCAAGCGCTTCTCCTGTGACTTGCGGACTTGAATACTCTTGTGCCCCGGACAAGAAATGTTACTAACACACGTAAACCGTAGTATTGCATGCTTCCACCCACAAATGAATTGGTAGGCCCTGATCATGCAACATCGCTCGTGCTGCACCCACGATCATTATGTTCTTTCTCTCCGCGACCCCATTCTGCTGTGGGTTATGAGGCGCTATGAGTTCTCTTCGAATTCCTTCTCTACTGCAGAAGTCTTTGAATTTGTTAGAGATGTATTCTCCACCATTATCGCTCCTTAGAGCCTTCACTTGCTTCCCCGACTCTTTCTCCACCAATGCTTTAAACTCACAAAACTTTGGGAATGTTTGATCCTTCTTCTACATGAAGAATATCCAACATTTACGAGAAAATTCATCAACAAAAATAACATAATACCTGTGTTTTGTTGTTGAAGCAACCGAGAATGGTCCACACACATCCGTGTGAATTCTCTCAAGGATCTCTGAAGCATGGTTCTCCTTTTCATGAAAGGTGGACTTTACATACTTCCCCAAGGTGCACCCCTTGCACTGTTCTGACTTAGCAAGTGTTCCCCTTGGAAGTCTAGTAGATATTTGCTGCATGATATTCAAGTCTCCATGATGAAGATTTCCTAATCTCCTGTGCCATAATTCACCCTCATCCTGGCTCACCACTTTTTCTACCTTGCCTATCATGGAATTGCAGCCATATACCTCCAGCATGTAGAGATTCTTAACTCAAATCCCTATCTTCTTGAATTGACCTGTTTCTTTATGTCACAGGTAGGCTTTACCACTGCTAAAAACAACATCATAGCCTCTGTCCTCCAACATTGAGACTGAGACCAAGTTTTTCTTCAGACCTGGAACATGCATAACATTTTTCAATTGAAATGGTTTACCTGACTCCCTCTGAAAGGTAATGGTACCAATACCAGTTGCATTGTATCGTCCATCATCACCCATCTCTATATGCATTCTGAGATATTTCTCCTCCAAGTCAATGAAAGACTCTTTATCTCCTGTCATGTGGAAGGAAGCGCCACTATCCAAATACCACACCGATCCCGATGCACTTGAAGCCATGCATGCGATCAAAGAAAAATCAATTTTGAATTGTAAGACAAGAACCTCACCAGTTGCAGATCCAACAACTGTCTTGTTCTTCTTCTTCTGTGGATAGTTAGTAGCAAGATGCCCATGTTCGTGATAGTGAAAACACTTCACTTTGGACAAATCCAGCTTCTTGACTTTAGACTCAGATTTTGATTGGAATTTCTTCCCTTTCCCTTTCCTTTCCTTGGCAGTCAAAGCACAATCCTCTTCATCATCACGCTTTGATGAAGATCCATCTCTGGTGTTCCACTTGAACTCCTCTTGCACTAGATCCGACCATAGGCGTTCCCAATCCGACAATTTTTCCCTTCCATTGACAGAGTCTTGATAATTGTGCCAAATCTTAGGAAGCCCTAGGAGCGCCAAGCTCACCAAATCATCAGTAGCGACTGTTATTCCCACACTTCCAAGCTCATCCCGACATTGGAAAAATTTCGTGAGATATTTTGGAATGGTGTCGTTTTTCTCCATCTTGATCTTCCTGAGTTTATCTTTGAGTGCCAATTTCCTATGGTTGCTACTGTTTTGGAACAGATCTGTCAAAACCTTCCACATTTCATATGGTGTGGTTTTCCCATGGAGACTTGAGACAATGTGGTCTCGTACTGCCTCCAACAAAATCCTCCTCACCTTCGCTACTTTCTTTTTCCATGCATCAAGATTTGCAGTGTCTCTCGCATCCATCTTAGGAACATCTACATCAATGTAACCCTTCAAGACATTGTCTTCGAGCACTGCTTCCATCCTGTCCTTCCAAGCAATTTAGTTAGAGCTGCCTTCGAGTGCATACTCCAACCTCAAGACATTGAAAGACATTTTTGATCTTGAATCAAGTGTCGCACCAAGAAAATCTTGCAAATTTGAATGTTATCCAACCCAAAACTCAACTCCTACACTTTCCTATTTCCCTGGGAGGTTCGCACCCCACCTGAGAGCAACCCGAGGGAAGTTCTCACCCTGCCTGTGTGTAGCTTGCGAACTTGCCTGGGAAGTTCGCACCATGCTCCACTGTAGCCTGCGAGAATGCTCAAGAAGTTCGCACCCTGCTCCACTGTTAGGGTGAGGGATGTTCGCACCCTGCTAGTGTATTTGCCTGCGAGAATGCCAATAAAGTTCGTACCCTGCCTTTGTCTAGGGTGTGAGAATTACTGTTCTTGAAAACAACGAAAGTTTTCAGTACTAGAGTTCGCACCCGGCTAGAGATGGGACCTGCGAGAACACGATTTTGTTCGCACCTCACTTCCATAGCTTCGTGGCCTTCGTGGCCTCCGTGGCCTCCGTGGCTCTGATACCATGTAGAAATTTCGATACAAATTAATGTATTCCTACGATTCTCCTGATCTAACAATTTTTGCCACTTGTTAAATACATAATTGCTTCTACTATTATTCTTGCGGATTAAATTAAACCACGATCACAACCATGAACACAAAGTGAAATATCAATAACACATAACACATAAATTTCTCCGGGAAAGCATAAAGCTAAGAACCCCACTATCATGTATTATGTATATTATGAATCATGAAACAATCTCATACAAAACTCTAATCCAAGAGCTCTCAGTACGATACAATCGTCTCACACTTTCATACACAAATTAGAAAATATATGTGCCAACTCCTGTGTCCAGACAACTTGCCTCCTCTGCACAATCTTTACAATTCCAATTCTCACAATAATCGAATTGTTGCGAATTGGCTCGTTTGCACATGCTCATAAGCATATCCACTGCATCTGTGAACAAATCACAACTGATAGCCAACTGTCCCTTTCACCTGTTATCTCAACTGGATCTCCAATGGATTTGCATGCATGTAGTTAATCGTGACGAATCTTCAGTTGCATGTGAGTTAACTGAATAACTGAACTCTCACTAGTGCATGTTTAGTTACAACTAGCACAACTGATCTTAACTCACTTAACTACACTTATAATTCTGTTACAAATCCAAATCACTCAGTTATGAATGAGATAATAGATTAATATTTATTGTCTAATTTAATTAAGAGAAAAGTAAATTAGACACATGTTTCTTGTTGACTTTTCAACAGTTTAATGATTTATTGTGTAAATTATATATAATGGAGTTCTTCTCCACACTCACATTATTGTACATGGAGTGTACTTTTTTTGTTTTAATATACTTTAAGCATTTGGATCATTACATTTGGTATCACAACATTTATCCTAGGGTATTTCTTCCAAAAGAAATCCATCTTTCCATTTTTGCTATAATGTTTTTTATGGGATACTTGAGAAATAAAAAATTGGAGGTTATTTAGAAGACATAACAAAGTACCAATGGTACAAATTTTAGCTTCTGGGTCATTGTAATTTCGTAGATACACGCTCTGGAAGATAGGGTTTCTAACTAGTCCAGTAATTAGTCTCAATGAGGTGTTCATGGTAAAAAAATCATATCTTCTTCATAGAGGATCCAAATTATGTGAGACCAATTGCATTGGAAAGAGTAATGTCCATAATACTTTTTGTGCGAGTTTCATAATTAGATAGAAAATATTGGGTGCATGGAATTGTGTACAAGTTCTCTCTCCATAATAGGACAAAATTCAACAAAGTTTGAGAAGGTAACCATAACTTTCATCTGGCACACCCAATTTTGGTCATACATGTGGCATTGCAGAGAAGACATTTCACAGTACTACAAGTCTAAATTTTAGACTCATAGGGGCCGAAATTTCATAAATAYATCTRAAGGRAGGTCGGCTASGAGGACACACTCTGAATCAAGATTTCAAATGTATGTTCACTTAAAACTATCATAAATTTTGATTGGAATGTCTGATTGAGCTGATTCAAAATCCATTGGAAAGAGTAAACATAGAATATTATATTGGAACAAGGATTATAACTATTTAGATAATTATTCCTAATATATTTAGGTTGTAATTTGAGGTTTGGGTTATAACTTAATTAATAATTAAAGACAATACCTACCTTTAGTGGATATGAAGATAAAGATGAAATCAATATTGAAGAATAGTTGAGGATGGTAAAAAATAGAGGTTTTACTCCTTTTGGGGAATCTCTTGGTTTTTTTGGGTGAGATTCTAAGTGGTGGAATAGACTTGATTAAGATAATGCATTCCACTCCACGTGGAAAAAAATGGTGGTAGTTGATGTACGTGCAAACTATGGCATGCTGCTATCCAGAACTTGGAACATAAAAAAAGGAGGTATGATGCAGATGGACATGACCTGTGCCAGTCTTTGGAGGATAAAATAGAATATTATACAGAGAAACACAATTTTCCTATGTACTTAGTTGCAAAAATAACTTTGTAAAAAACCCCATATATGCTACTAATGAATACTTGGGTTGTTGCATCCTCACAATAAATGAAGAACATAAAGAAGCTCGACTTTTGTAATCCCTGTTGTGAGACCTCCTCAAGAATTTCATAGCATATGGAAGATGCATTTTGATGGATCATACTCAAAGGAAGGAGTGGGAGGTGTAATAGTCCTTATCTCCCCTAAAAACAAATAAATTCACTTGTCCTACAAATTGAAGTTCGAGGCTGCTAACAATGTAGTTGAGTATGAGGCCATAATTCTTGGTTTGGAAGAAGAAAAGACAATGCAAATCATTGAGTTCGATGAGGACCTACAGGAATCACATATGGGATTTGGTTGACAATTTTTGCAAGGCTTTTAATATTACTGATTTTTCCAAAGAGCTTAATCACCAAGATGATTCCTTATCAATAGCATATAGCACATTTAAAAACCGTGTTGTCCCTCATATGAGATATGAGATTGGGATGAGATACTAGCCTTCTATCCCTGATAATATAAAGTATTATAAAGTGTTTGAATATGATCAACATATCAAGTGATTCATGAAGGTCATAAATGAATTTTCTAGCACACAGCTAGATTCACATGATGAAGAAAATGGGGAAACTATGGCTCAAACAAAGATGCAAATTACCTCTGAGTTCAGTGAGTACATGGATAGGCATAAGGTCCTCAAACTAAAGAATAAATTAATCCGTAAAGGACTAGTACCCCTGGAGCAATTTTTTGATAAAAACGATGTGCCCATAAAGCCTACCATCTTGCCCCAATATGACAATCCTGAAGAATGCAACACTGGGACAAAATGGGATCCAAAATCCATAAAGTTGTCCAAAGAAACATCACCCTAGAATAAAATGGAATACTCACAATTTTTCAAAGAATATATGGATGTCCTGGCTTGGAAGTATGAATACCTGAAGACCTATGATACCAAAATCATACAACCCAAGATACCACTGAAGACTAGTTATAAGCCTTTTAGGCAGAAGCTAAGGCAATTTAACCCCTTGTTGCTACCAACAATTGAGAAGGAGGTGAGGAAGTTACTTGATGCTCAAATCATCATTCCCCTTAGATATTTTGAATGGGTATCCAATTTAGTCCGAGTTAGGAAAAAGAATGGAGAGATAAGACTTTGTGTGGACTTCATGAACTTAAAAAAATGTTGATTAAAATATAATTATCCTTTTCCCAAGATGGATCATGTACTTAAGAAAGTGGTGGAAGAAAATGGAATTTCCATGATGGATGGTTTTCCAAGGTATAAATAGGTAGCAATGCATCCCGATGATAGGGAAAAAACAACCTTCACAACCCCATGGAAATATTTCAAGTATGATAAAATTCCCTTTGGTATAAATGCAGGGGCTACTTTCCAACGAGCCATGGATATAACATTCGTGGGAGAGAAGGATAGATTCATTGTCATATATATAAATGATATGACCGTCTTCTCCAAGACATATGAGGATCACATTGAACACTTAGGGCAACATTTTGTGAAGTGCCATAAATTTGGCCTATCATTGAATTTAAAGAAGTCCTACTTTGCTATGACCGAGGGAAAAATATTGGGTCATATAGTGTCAAAATAAGAAGTAGATATAGATCCAGAGAGAGTGGAAGCGACAAAAAACATAACTATACCCAGAAATAGGAAAGAGGTACAACCTTTTCTGGGCCAAATCAACTTCCTGAGGAGAATTTTCCCCAATTTTGTTGAGATGGTTAGGAATATCACTAACATGTTGAAGAAAAATAATGAAGTGAAATGGAATATTGAGGCCAAAGAATCTTTTCAACCAATCAAAGAAGCATTGGGAGAATCACCAGTTTTAGTCATCCCAAATTATGATAAATACTTTTCCATGTTTTCTTTTACTTCTGAACATACTATAGTTGTTGTCTCGCTCCAAAAAAATGATGAAATTCGGGAGCAACCTATAGCCTACTTCAACAGAGCTTTGATATATGTAGAGTTAACATACAATAAATTGGAGAAGCAAGAATATGCCCTCGTTAAATCATTGAAATCCTTCATAGATTATATCTTGCACTCCAATACATTTTCTTATGTACCTAGCAGTTCTATCAAATGCATTCTCATGAAGCCTAACTGTAATGATCCTCATATTTACCCCCCAAAAAATAAAAATTCTATACATAATTTCTTGGTAGAAAAGGGTTCTAATTAAGCAACCTTGTCGTCAACTTGATTATGAATCTTTGTACTAACCTTGCTTCAGAAATCTAACATAAAATCCTTGCTACAACTCCTGGATTTATACTTACCACAAGATTCCCTATTTATATCAAGAGTGGAAAGTTATAAGGAAAGGTCCTCAAAACTTTGGTAAGCCCCCTTCTGCTTTGGAAATTTTTACCCATATAAATACCTATGTAAGGGGTAGTTTACAATGCACATTGCAACTCACTTTTTAAAAAATCTCAAGAATACCAAGTTTACGCACAAACCCCCTTGTGGGTGTTATCCTAGGTAGTTTTAGCTGGTACTTAGTCATAACAGTCATGGGTCGAGCATTTCTCTTTTCTCTTACACCAGACAACTAACCTAACTACTAAGTCCTAGTTTTATTGTGGTTCTTGAAAATGGTGGTTGACTGTGTAGAAAGTGCTAGACCAAAACGCCAGTGAAAAGTTGACAGCTAGGATCTAACTGTTGTATCGGATTTACACAGAGGGTGAGAACTGGTTCAACCTGAGTTATGACGATGTCAAATCAAAACCATTATTTGAGTGGAAGAGGAGGTATACTGTCGTAAAATTTAAAGCTCTATAGCTTCAATTAATGGTCGCCCTGCGCTTCCCTTGTATTTATTGGGCCCCATACACAAGGTGTCACTTTCAATCTATCAGTGTTACATGCCTGCCCGTCCTTCACACTCCTTGCATTTACTACAAGGCATCGAAGTGACGCTTAGGGTTCGAATTGGGTTTACAATTTTATCATTCCTAAGTTTTCCTTTTCGAAGAGGTTCTGCTTGCCCGAAATTTCAGAGGCCAAGTATGTGAGTGAAGGAGGTCACTCCATGGTGTAACTATCGACGCGACTGAGACCCTGGTGAGTTCTTCTTAAACCCAGTACCGAAATAGATAATAAGGAGGGTGTACTCCTCAGAAAATGTTAAGTATTTGGTTGTTCTGTCAGTCACTGTAGTAACCTTTTCACGCCTGTTGTGTTATTCTTTGCTGGAAGTTTCTCTGCAATTCCTTTCGAGGTCACACTTAGTCTTAAAGGAAAATGGTTCCTCCCTGAGATTGTCGTTATTCCTTCTATGGTCAGGCGATTGAGATCCCTTGGTAGTAGTTACTGAAACCTTTCGAAGTTAGGGTTTCTCGAAAGAATTCGTCATATCACAAGTAAGTGATCGAATTTCATTTAACTGTGGAAGGTAGAGGTCTTACGAAAAGTATCTCGATGAACTGCTTAAGTTGTGGTATATAAGTCAGTTGCTTTCATTGTTCCTATTGTCGTTCTTCCTCAAAGAGTCTCACAGAGATAGGTTGGTCCTGTGCATAGTTCATAAGTGTAGACTCTTTCTGTTTGAGTAGGGTAAGATGTTAAACTTTACTTCATTTATCTCTCCTAGAATGGATGGAGTCGTCATTCTGTAATTCTGTCAGACCCTCGACTGGTTTTCTTTTTACTGAGGTTATCATACGCTTCCGGGGTACTTGAATATTATATAGGAAATTGCTATGGCATGAATCCGTTCTTTACTGTTGATCTTGTTGGTTAAGTATATAAGTTCATTACAGATTTGGTTCAAGATTGATTTAAATTTAACCCTTAAATCATGTCCATAATCTTTATGAAAAATCTGTGTTATTGCTTCAGCTTGCTCTTGTGGCAAATTTATACAGCTTACAAGTGAAGAATTTCGTCTATGAAAATTTGTTATTGTCACTAATGGTGGGCCTTGTTGTCGTGAGGACCCATCAGAGAATGTACTGCATCCTCATCCCTCGGCCCAAACATTTAAACAAACAGTAGGCGATGGGGCAAGGGTTCGAACCCATGCATCAACAAGATAAGTATCTTTGTGGAAGGGAAACATCGGTTTAACTTGTATAGTCTTATTGTAATCTACTTTTCTTTGATACTTATTTATCGAATAAAGACTAATGTTTACAGGATTTGATTACTTGCAGGGTCTCTGTCCGTGAAAGACTCGAATACCCGTCACTGCCTCCTGCGCAAAAGGTATTCGGGTTCCGAACCTCTCACATCTCGGGCTAACTCTACAGGTTCTAGAATCATCTAAGGAGATCATGATTCAGCTAGATCTGTTGTAACTAGTTCTGTGTCTACTGTAATGTTTGTTGGAGTAAACCCTTGGGGTTGTTCTTCCATTTATGGAATAACACCAGTTCCTATATAAGTATTGAATATGTAATTGAATAAAGATTCTGGCCAACTATGTAATATACTTCTTTTCTTTAAATATTGAAAGACAATCCTAGTCGAATTCACTCGAAACGATAATCTGTGTCAAAGTAATTATGTCTCTCAAATTAAAACATTGTATTCATTATTTATGCAACTCGAATCTATTCTATACCATTGGCCTATCTCGTTATAAAAAGGAAAGAGTTTTTCCATAGTTTAACAATGTATTTACTGGTATCTTTTGGTCTACTGTATTCGATTTAAATTAGATGAAGTATATTGGTTGTCGCTTTAACTAGAGTATTCCAACTTTGATGCATTTAATTTATAGTTGCAGTTATATATCTATCAAAACTTCCTCATATTCAGAGTATAAGAAGAATTCCTATGTATATATGCTTATATTTTTGTATATGCGTAAAGGTTTATGTAGCCCTAGGGTTCTGTATTTCATTGTAATGTCTTCCCGTAGGAAAGAACTTCTATGAATATATATATACATACAACTGTTCATGTAGACATTAGTTTCTATATTTCATTTGTGAATTTAAATTGCATTTATAGAAATATATTTATTCCAATATACATATAGACTAGTTCTCAAACTGTTCATGCTCAGATGATCATACCGAAATTTCGACCTAAAGGAAATTCCTCTATTATAACAGAAGTCAAGTTTTCAGAAATTGATTACTTCCATAATTAAATCACATCAATCCACCCCATAACCTATGTCAGGCTGCTATATTAAAGATTTTAATGACCTGAAAACACTGAATTGTCAAACCAGGGTAAGTGAACTTAGAGCTGCTACACTGTATGTGCGGGTAAGATTCTAATTCCTATCTAAAGACTATTCTTAGAAGAAAACACAAACTCACTCTTAGAAACTGAATCCTAATGACTACCTTGAAACTTATCATTTCCTGTTTAATTCATCAAAAGAGAACAATTTTGTGCTTAAGTGCAAGTACTTCTATTTCTATTCTAATGTGATTTCACAAGACTATCTACCGCTATCTTTAATCATCTAATCATCACTATTTCTATCTAATCCATAACAAAAATATTATTTCCTAAAATTCTTTTAATCTAAACATCAAAAATAAATCTAAATCTATCCACAGGAAAAATAAAGGAATATCCTACTTACCCTACTGGTACTGGAAGCTTCCTCTAATTCAATTGCAACCTAACTATCCTAACAAAGCAGAGTAACCTAACTATCCTAACCAAAGCAAAGTAACCTAACTATCCTAACCAAAACAAAGTAAATTCAAACTCGCATTCTCTTCAATTTACGTTCAGATGGAAAACTGGAAACAAAGCAAATCTAGTTTATGCTTTAAACTCTATAGGAATCAACCATGCTTTCAACACTCATCAACGTAGAAGATATCAATATGCTAGAAACGATACAGTTGAAGAATAATTAAGCAAGAATCTGAACAAGTTAATTCCCAAACTCAAATAAGCTAACATGCATGCAAATCCTAAGATACTGAAATAAACTAACTCTAATACAGAGAAAAGCAACGACTTGAACCTATTGGCGGGCCCAACCAAGAGGTGCAATCGCCGAAAGGAAAAACCAGAACTACTCAGATCATTCTACGTAAACACTGTTCATGCTTCACGCTCCATTTACTTAGAAAAATAACTCAAGTCGTATAATAGCAAAGTAACATAACGCAAAGGCAGATTGTATTAGCAGAAATGTATATCAGAGCATAACATAACCAACGTTTCTCAGGAGCGATTCCTCTGTTTTTATAGATCCTCCTCAAAAATAGTTTAAAACAAAAATACATTAATTCAAACGGATCCCAAATCCGAAAATAACTCAAAATTAGTTAAAAACGGTCTTCACATCTTCATGACACGCAGTGTCACGAAGTGTGAGTCATGGAGTATTAACAACTTAGTTCTATAATTTCGCCTTGAATCAACATATGAGTGATGACTCAATCTATCATGTAAATCGCACTGTCTACCACTCTGGCCATATCGCGCGGATCTTTAGCAGCTTCGTTGGTATCTCCACGGGGTGCGAGATGGTACCTGGTACTGGCAAATCCCGTTTCAAATAGAAATTGTACCTAACTCAAGCCACATTAGTTTCAATATTAATTTAAAGTATCAAAATACATAAAAAATAACTTGAAACATAAGAATACCTTGAGTTGCCCCATTTAGTGGTAAAGAGATGTCAAATGTGTCATAACAAGGCCAAAAGGGGTGGTACTGGGTATGGAAATGGAGGTCTTTTTGATATGATGAAGGAAAAACATAGTCAAAACTAGAGACCAACATGCCCCCAAACTGAAGTCTTTGCCTGTCCTCAGGCAACAAAAAAAGAGTCAAAGACTGATAGCAATCAGAGCGTTGCAGCAGCTGCAACCAACATTTGTAACCTCTCATGTTTCTTCATATTTTTGATTTCTTTCTTGAGGACTCGGTTGATTATAATATGCTTTCTGGCAATCTTCTTTAGTTTCATGTTCCTTTGGAAAAGACCCTTTTTCTTCTGTTTTAATCTTTCAATTTTGGACAAGAGATGAGTTACCTTGACTTTCATGAGTTCATTTTCTGTTTTTATATGTCGATCCAATACAGTGTACTCATGTAGCTTCTCTTTCAACCTATTATTCCTACTTTCTAATCTGGCTACCATTGGTCTCAAGGATTTACTGGATGAAATTTCACAGTAGGTTTCAAATGTTTTATCTTGTCCTGGCTATGTTTGAGGACTAGATGCATGAGTAAACTCGTCTGGACTTTGAGCAGGGGTGTCAACTGGATCGGGATTATGATCTGGACTGAGTTCAGGAGTGAACTCATCTGGACTTCGTTCATAGGTGTCAACTGGATCGGGATTATGATCTGGACTGAGTTCAGGAGTGAACTCTCTATGTATCCGAGCAGGGGTATCTGTTGGTACTCGAATTGGCTCATTTTTCTCAATTCCTTTGGGCACAGTAGCTTGCCGATCCACTTTACAGGATTTTCTAATTAATTGGGACAGAGTCCAAGTCATTTCAGAGGGTTCTGGAACCTCCTCAGGATCCCTACTTTTTAACTTCTCCTGTGGTGGATAACTGGGCACAGAGCTATCCATACTTGACAATGTGCTTTTACATTTCCGTTTTGGGTTTCTCCTAGGTCTGTTAGTCAACTCTGCCAGTTCTTCCACATCAATAATGTTCATAGCAGCTGGAGATGGACTCTGAGTTCCAACATTTGCCTCCATAGGAGTAGTGTTCTTCACAGTTTCATAATTGGTTTCCACTCCATCAGACCCATGGGCATCAAATGAATTTTCTGATTCAGGGTTTCCAGCACTGGCTTCAATTGTGCTATCTGGTATGTCCTTAGGGTCATCACAGATTTTGGTTGGGGTTTTAACCCTCTTTTTCCTAGAGTTCATCTTCTTCTGTGGGTGAGCAGGCTTAACACTTCTATCTTTAGACTTGTCAGAGGCTAGGGTTTTTACAGTGAACATATCCCAAGTTTCTTGTTTCTTGGACAACGCAGACTTAATCAATATCTTAACAAGACCAAAATGAAATAGACTTCCTCGAAAATCTTTGGCCTTTCGGACCTGTTCTACCATTTTATTTAATCTTTTCAATAGAAATAAGGGTATGTTCAACAGATGATTACCTTTGAAGTGTAGCAGGAATCGGGCATGGCAAAGAAATACGATTGTATACCGTCCTTCACAAGTGAGGTAACGTTGGAGGATGGATAGCAACTGAGCCCATTGTGGTTCTAACCAGGACCGCGACGTCTCCTCTGACGACTGTGTTTCCCAGTACTGTGGTTTCAGAAGCTGCGTGCAGAGCTTCTTGTCAACAGGCTGACCCTTTGTCCATCTCTGACCAGTGGTGGGTAGTTGAATTGCTTCTGAGATAAATTGTTCCGTGACTTCGAACTCGAGCTCGCCCAATTTAGAGAACCCACCCTGAAAATGCAGAGCAAACTGAAGTGTAATTGAATCATTATATCCATCGAATTTCTTTAGAAACGGCTCCCATCCTTCTTTTTGAAAAATGTCTCTGGTTGCCTCATACTCCGGAAGGGCCTCTAAGTCTGCATATGTCTCTGGTTCATGATGATTTGCCACCATGGTTCCACTTGATATCACAGGGAAGGTCTATGGGTGAGAAACGAAATTTAGATGAGGGCGACGAGGGAAGAGAGTGTGATGAAGGAAGGAGTCGGGAGGAAAATCATAGGAGAACATTTGAATTGTTGTGGGGATCGATAGTGTGTCGGAAAATGATGATAGTCATACATGAGTGCAAAGTGTTATCATATACGAGTCATGTCGAACTCAGCTCAGGTAATGTTGTGCATCTTCATGATATGAAATGTCGAGGTGGGTTGGTTCATTAGGTACAGGTCATGGGTATGATGAAAAATTATGGAGTAAACAAGGCATCCTTAGTTCAAACTATTAATATGTAAATTAATACAGTAAATCAACATGAACTAAACGTACCTGAGTTAAATTACCTCTCCCCTTTGTCATGCATTTCTTGCTGTAGAGTTTTTTTCTTTTGAAGTCAAGTCTGGATCTAAAGGGCGCGAAAATTGTAATTTCTCTTGTATTTCTGGTGACCACTGTAGCTGATGGATTCTGTGCTGGTACTGACTAGTACTGATGAAACAATCAGGAATCTGCAGAGAAATTTGAACCAATAATATCCTGCTAAGAAAAACTTCTTGTTTATAACAGCAAATTATCTGATGATGATCCCTGAACCTGGCTTTTGTTTTGTCCTAAAAAAGATCAACTGAAATCATGTCTTCAACATCTTCAAAGCTTTACCCATGGTACATTTATTATTTGTGTGAATGAATGTTCTAGAGTCGAACACAAACAGAAATCATCGGATTACCAACCATTAATGAATGTCGTTAACTGATGCGATATGACCCACCAGTGATGTCAATGGGCCTCAAGGTACCTACAACACATCCTAACAGGTACGAATAGAGGTCTTGGTGTTGAATCACCTATAGGATCTATCAACCAAGAGACATTGGTGTATTCCCAGGGTTGTTAGCAAGGACATCTGCCATTGAGGCATGCAAAGTCCAGGGTACTAAATAATCTCTAATCTCTGCTCCAGATAAGGTGCTGATGTCGATGGAGTGAGATTTGTTGGAAGGTGGACTTGAACGTATTCCACATCATCCAACGCGAGTGCAGATAAAAATCTTGCAGACATAATTTTTTTGGAACAGTAATCACTTACTTGTGGATTTTATGAGCCCAAGTTAGTACATGCTCATTGCTTCCTCATGTTTGGAGAGTCTGAGGAAATGCTAAAAGAATAATCTAAGGGGGTTTCTTTCCCATAATAATTCACCAGGTCTGGTAAAGAATAATCCTTCCTGATAAATGCCCCTTTCATACTTTAATGAGCAATCAAAGGGAGAAAACAAGCTCAAATTTATTCATTCCAAAACAAGTCAGTTAAATTGATAAGAAAATTTCATGAAAATAAAATAATCTTACCTTCTTACCTGTTGCGAGAGAGTAATAAAGTTCAGTTCTGTCCTTGCTTTGAAAAACCTGTGAAACTGAAAACAAAATATCAACATATCCAAAAAGAAGAAAATAAATGTTTTTTTTTTATATATTATTTGATTTTTTATTTTCTGCTAAAAAATTATTATTTACAGAATTTTAAAACAGTATGAATGATCAAAGATCAGCAGGAGGAGAAGACTCCTCTCCCACTATCTTTAGTTCTGTTTGCTTGGCCACTTCCTGTAAGAAATAATCTTTTGACAAGGGTTTGTTGTATACTTTCAATCGATGTCCATTTACTACAAAGGAATTCTGAGAATCATCTATGGTTTTAATCCTGACAGAACCGTTATCAAAAACAGTTTCTACTTCATAAGGTCCCAACCATCTTGTTGTAAGTTTCCCTTTTAAAGTTTTGTATTTGGAATCGAAAAGTAATGCCCAATCCCCTGGTTGAAAATGCTTTTTATTGATGTATTTGTCATGCCATTTGATACGTTGATTTTTTACAAGGATGGTCCTTTGAAGAGCATCTTGCCTCATTTCTCCCAATTCGTTTAGTTGCATGACTCTTTGTTTCTGTGCTTCACTCAAATTCAACCCCAATTTTTCTGCTAGGCGGAATGTATGAATCTGAAATTCTATGGGAAGGAGAATTTGCTTACCAAATACCAATTCGTAAGGAGTATGACCAGTGGTATTTCTCCATGTAGTCTTGTATGCCCATAAAGCCTCTGGAAGTCTATCTGCCCAATCTTTATGATGTAAGTGTATGGTATTGGTTAGAATAGCTTCTAGAACTTTATTTGTAGATTCCACTTGCCCATTGGCTTGTGGATGGTATGGAGAGGACTTACAGTGTTTGATCCCATATTTGTTTGTGAGTTCTTTCATCAATTTGGAAGTAAATTGGGCACCTTGGTCGGTGACAATCTCTCGTGGAACACTGAAGCAGGTAAAGATATCTTCATACATAAACTCAACCAATGATTTCTTAGTTGCTTGATATAGGGATTTCGCCTCTACCCACTTGGTCACAAAATCTATGCACACCAAGATGTACTTCTTCTTTCTTGACATTGGGGCAATTGGCCCTACAAAATCAAGTGCCCATTTATCGAATGGTTCTATCACAGCCTGTGGTCGTAAGGGCATCTCGTCTGCTGCAGTGGGCCTTCCCATCCTTTGACAACTATCACAGCTTCTCACATATTTCGTGGCATCCTTAAATAATGTCGGCCAATAGTATCCTGATTGCAAAAATTTGTATGCCATTCTCTTGTCAGAGAAATGTCCTCCACATGGCCCATCATGACAGGCCTGAAAGATATCGGGAATTTCATCTTCTCGAACACATCTCCTAATAATCATATCAGGACTTGTGTAGAAGAGATCACTTCCCACCCAAGAATAGTAAGAACTTTGTTGGATAATTCTTTTCTTTTGTGGTGGTGATAAGTGAGTTGGTAATCTCCCTGTAGCTAAGTAATTCGCTGTATATGCAAACCAAGGGGTCTTAACAGCTACTGCAAACAAATGTTCATCAGGAAAATTATCGTTCACTGGGATATCAGTACTATCTTGGGGAATATGAGAAAGAAAATCTGAAACTACATTCTCTTTCCCTGGCCGATCGACTATGGTGATGTTAAATTCTTGAAGCAGTGAAAGCCATCGTGTGATTCTACCAGTAGTAACTAGTTTGTTCATCAATAATCTGATAGCGGAGTGGTCAGTGTGTACAAAAACCTCATATCCAGTAATGTAGTGACGAAATTTGTTGATGGAATGAACTACTGCTAAAAATTCCTTCTCTGTTACTGCGTAGTTCAATTCAGGAGGGGTAAGGTTTTTGCTGGTAAAATAGATTGCATAATTCTGTTGATTTTCTTTTTTCCCAAGCACTCCTCCTAACGCAGTGTCTGAGGCATCGGTTGAAATATGGAAAGGAAGGGACCAATTTGGTCCTCTGAGAATAGGTGCCATAGACAATTTTGCTTTTAAATCCTCAAAAGCACTCTGACAATTATCATCCCAACAGAATTCCGCATCCTTCGATAACAGTTTAAACATGGGGCTGGCTATTTTTGTGAAATTTTCAATAAATTGACGATAATAACCAGCATGCCCCAAAAAGCTTCTCACATCTTTCTGGGTTTTTGGAGAGGAAAGATTAACTATCACCTCAATTTTGGCTGGGTCAACTTTAATTCCTTCAGCAGACAGATGATGACCCAACACAATTCCCTCAGTTAAGAGCATTTTACATTTTTCGTGGCTGAGGGATAGATTTGATTCTTGGCAGGGAATCAAGACTTTCTCTAGGTTACTTAGGGCTTCTTCGAAGGTGTTACCATAGACAGTAAAATCGTCCATGTAAACCTCCACACAGTCATGAATTAAGTCGACAAAGACACTAAGGAAAGCTCTCTGAAATGTCGCAGGAGCGTTGCATAATCCAAAGGGTAGCACTTTATAAGCATAAGTGCCCCAAGGACATGTGAATGTTGTCTTGTCCTGGTCTTCAAGAGCAATCTGAATTTGGTTATATCCACTATATCCATCAAGGAAAGAAAAATATCTTTTTCCAGCCAAGGTATCCAAAACCTGATCTATGAAGGGTAAAGGAAAATAGTCTTTCAGGGTTGCCTTGTTCATCTCCCTAAAGTCTACACACATCGTCCATTTCCCTGTCATTTTCTTGGGTACCACAACAAGAGGTGAAACCCATTTGCTGTCAGAGATTGGATAGATGAGTCCAACATTTAACAATTTCTGTAATTCTTCTTTTACAAAGTCTTTTAGGATTGGATTCATGCGCCTTTGTGGCTGTCTTACTGGGGTTATCCCTGGTTGGATATAGATGTGGTGAATGCAGGTGTCAGGGTGTACTCCCCTCA
>ML817756.1:87725-98331 GCA_009831015.1 Picea engelmannii | reverse complement strand
ATCCATTGGTAGCTATATATTGGTTATTTCTTTGCTTTTATGGTTCTAAGTTCTTCAAGCTTCTCTAACATTTATTTCTTAGTTGTTTTTAGTTTTATTTCTTTGTTTTCATGTGTATTTGATTTATCTAATCAACTCACAAATTTTTTCTTATTTAGCATGCTTAACTAAACATGAAAGTGTTGTGCTTTTCCTCACCCATTTGACAAAACCAACAAAACAGATTGACGACCATACTAGGGATCAATATCAAATTCCTCCCTATTTAAGTCTTTAGAGCACTCTTTTTTATTGTTTTGACATATAGGTACCAAAACCGGCCTAGCCCAACCTGCCAAAGTCAGAATTCAAAGCCAAGGAAGGAGTATTCCACTTGGAAATTTCTTCCTCGACATGTGACAGGAAGTGCGTGACTCTCAAGGCCCACAGACATGCACTATGTGCATTGTGCTCGAAACAGGCTTCATTACTCTGCGCATTGTGCACCCTCTGTGCACCTGTCAGAACTATAGCCCGCACATAAGTCCGGTTTTTTCAAATTGTAAGGGTTTTTATGAATGGTTTGAGGGCCCATAGCCTTCATATTTTAATTTTCTGCACTTTGTAAAGAAACTACACTTCACTTAGATTCCTTTCCCACAATAACAGTTAGCTAACATAAGCACATAGGGGTAAAAAATAATCACTCTTTCTCTTTTCCTTGTTGCCACATGGATGGCTCATGTGGCCTGTAAAATTTTGAGTTGAGGTTATTTCTTTTCATACATAATCACTTAATTTGGGACCATAAATCAATTTTAACCCTCAAGTATGCTCTTCCCCCGCACCCTAATGTGATCTCAGGAATTAGAAAAGGTGGTTAAAATGGCATTTCATCTCCCTTAAAAAATATTTAGGAGAGGAAAAAGCCTCCCTAGGGTTCCTCTTAGTTTTGGAAATCATCTTAAAATCTTTGTAAGGGCCCATACATGCCCACATGTTTGGAATCTTAGGACAATTTCTAAATACTTTCTTAGTTTAGATAAAATTCTAGGAAAGTTTAAAAGATCAAGTAACGGGCCCATACATGCCCCACATGTCTACAATTCTAGGATAGTTTTCAAAATCTTTCTTAGTATAAACAATATTCTAGGGAGTTTAAAGGATTTGTAAGGACCCATATGTCCACATTGCTAGTTGTTTAGGGCTTTAAATATTTCGCAAGGTTGTACCAAAGACACATAGTAAGCTAGGTAAGAATATTCGTAAGGACCTCATGAAGTCCACATGTTGCAATATCACACTTAACTTATTAAAATATTTGCACACTTTTCACTTTCTTGCACACAAAGCCACTCCTCACACACATAATTTCTATTAGAATAGTGGAGGCCAAAGTGGGCTTTCTCTAAAGGAATTATGAAAGATTCGACTACTTCTATGGAAATTATCAACACCAATTTAATTCAAACGAGATTGGTCCATGACCCCAATCTCTCATCCCACCACATCTAAAACATTTCTAAGAACACACTAAATTTTCCTCCATGGGAGGTGCCAAAAGTTTTTTTTTTGTCTAGATAGGATCTCGGGGGTAGGCATCTAAATAACCCCCCGTTACCAGGTTCTCACATTTTCAAACAATAAAAGTTGAGAAATAGGGAACTTTCAAATCGCCCAAGTCAAGTGTTCCTACAACATAATGCAGGGAGATACCCGTGAAGGGTCGAAGGATGAGGTCCGGTTGTTCTGCGCATCCCTCCTTGAGTCACCTAACTCTTGTGAGGACATCTAGCCCGTGATACATTTCTTAGGCTAAAAATATAAATGTCGCACTTTGACCTAGGTACTTAGTGGCCAAAACATAGGATATCCACCCAGGTGGTGATTGTGGGTTGTAATCACACCTTGATCATATTTTGTGTGGATATTGGGAAATATCACCATCTCTTTCATGATATGCACCCTCTACCCCTCATTATAACTGATTACTTCAACCTTCACTAGTTCCTCTTCCGGTGGCTTCAGACCCCATTGTTGAGTACTATTGGAAGGCCCATTGCTAAATTGAGAGAAAGGATGATAAGTATTTTAGGACACGAGCATTTATTTTTAATGTTCCCCCACATGGACAAAATCCACCTATCCACATGCTTGTTTATTTACAGTTGATTTATGTATGATGTTCATTTGATTACATGTAATTGTGGGTTATACTATTTTGTGAAGGTCAAAAGCTCTTGTTCATTTATTTCTCTCTTGTCATCATTTGCACTCATCCACTTTTCTAATTGGAACCATAGGGGAGCCACATAATCCCCATCATTCTTGATGCTTGTAGGATCTCCCTCCTATTATAGGAGGAGTCCCTAGTCTCTCCAACTCACTAACTCAACCATCTCACACCCCTGTGGGTTCTTCTATTTTGGGATCAACTTTGCTTATTTCCACTTTGCTTGGGTCCAATACCCAAGGCCATTCATATGTTAGTTCTCCTTCACAAGGAGGTGGGGGTCCAACTTCTTCTAAGGAGGAAGTACAAACCCACCAAATCCCTCTCAAGGGACAGGTCCATTACCTACACACACGACGGATGGAACTAATCCTTTGCCAAATCTCCATATGCCATACTTGACATCCTTTAACATTCCTGATTCAACCAAACTCACGAATGATCCCATTTTGCATGACCCCACTTGGCCCAATATGCCTACAAAATTTCCTTCAGATATTCCAAAGTTTGAAGGAAAACCAGGGGACGATCCCACCAACCATGTTATGACCTTCCACTTATGTTTCTCTTCAAGCAACATCATTGATGATTCCATCCACTTAAGTTTGTTTCAACAAACTCTCATTGGTTCCTCAACCAAATGGTATGTGGACGAAAAATCAGGGTCCTATGTGACCTTCGAATCATTGGCCAAGGCCTTTTTGTCCTTTTTCCAACTACCAGTCCATCATGATACCATCTTAGAACTTCTCTCTGAGTTCAAACAAACCACTTCTATCCATATAGCCGACCACATCCACGAATGGCATCGATGACATAGTTTGTGTAAAGAAGAAACCACCAAAGAACAATGTCTCGATTGATTTCTTAAATCACTCATCTCTGTTATTGCTAAGGATGTAGCACTCAATTTTCCTCAATTAGAAGAGAAATTCATCAACAAGGCCCAATAGTTTGACCACATATATGCTCAATCAGGTTATTTGTACACAGTATTTCCTGATGCACCAAGACCCATAACATTTGGCCAGGACAAACCTAGAATGTCTCACAATGTGGATGGGTTGATTGGTTCTATGATGCATCACAATCCTTACAACCACCCGTCACATATTTATGGTGCACCTCAGTATCCACAACCTTATGTAGGGATGTCTTTTTACTCTCCCCCCACTCACCAATAGTCATATCCTGTTGTTCCCCCTCATTTGATGGGGGGACCCCCACCAGTACCCCAGATGCATCCGGTCCATCAATCAAGTGCGAGTCCACTCCCAACTCCCACATATGACCCTAACAGTTGTGGAGGTACTTCAAATTCCTATACACCATATGGATCATATCCAAATAACAATCCATGTTTTCCATTTCCTGGTCCTCCCCAGTCGGTTTCTCCTCCACCAGGATAACCACATGTTGGTGTTAACTTTGTTCAGTTCTCTCCCATTTAATAGGTTCATGCTTTTGAACAATTGAATACGGAAAATCTGGCCCATCAACCGAATAATGCCAAGAATAAAGGAAAAAAAACAAAACAATAATAACCCGGGTCTCGGAGGAAATAATCCCCAACAAAACCATCCTCCTGGGGGTAATCAAAATCAAGGCAACCAAAACCCCCAAGGGGGAAACAATAAAAATCAACCACTCCAAGGGAATAATAATAACCGCATAACTAACTTCCCTTTCTCTCTATGTGGCAAGTATGGACATTATACTCACCACTGCCCCCAAATTTCCAATTACAAATGGATGAAAGCATCCATGAACACACAAAACCCTCCGGCACCACCTGCCCCCTAACAGGCCCCACAACATTATTTTCAACCATCACCTTTGGTTGTTTTGCAAAACCCTATTCCACACTAAGGTGTGATGAATACCCAACATGAGGTACACCCTGCTCCACCACAAATGGGGAAATATCAAAACACATGTTCCATTTAACCTAGAAATACAGTCAATCACAATATCCTCCTTACTGGCGAAGAAGATATTCTTCTACAAACACGTTGTCGCTAATATGTAAGGTATCTAGAGAGGTAGTTGGGGGGCTGAGAGGGCCCATAGTGATAATAGTGGAGATCATTCAATGTAAGGTGGACTAGGTCCACTATATTATTAAATAAGGCCCACTATGGTAGTTAGATATAATAAATGGGTAATTAGATAAAATAAATGTAAGAAGACTTCTTAGAATGCTCTACTTCTAGAAGATTCCTCCTCTAGAATGTTCTTAGGTGATGGTAGCACTATATAAAGGGGTTCAAGCAATGTAATGAGACATGAAAAAAAGTATTGTATTTGGAGTGGTAGCTCAATAGGAGGATGCCCCCTCGAAGAGGCAAGTGAACAGGAGAGGATCCCTTCCATAAAAGGAACCATTGTATGGTGTTTCCCTACCTCAAGGGTTTGATATAATAAAGTTGTGTTTTTCTATATTATTCTTCTATATCTGTTGTGGTGATTTTGTATTCAGTCTTTGGTTCTTAACAAGTGGAGGTAGCTAGAGAGGTAGTGGGGGGGCCCAGAGGGCCCATAGTGATAATAGTGGAGTTCATTCAATGTAAGGTGGACTAGGTCCACTATATTATTAAATAAGGCCCACTATGGTAGTTAGATATAATAAATGAGTAATTAGATATAATAAATGTAAGAAGACTTCTTAGAAGGTTCTACTTTTAGAAGATTCCTCCTCTAGAATGTTCTTAGGTGATGGTAGCACTATATAAAGGGGTTCAAGCAATGTAATGAGACATGAAGAGAAGTATTGTATTTGGAGAAGTATCTCAATAGGAGGATGCCCCCTCGAAGAGGCAAGTGAACAGGAGAGGATCCCTTCCATAATATGATCCATTGTATGGCGTTGCCCTACCTCAAGGGTTTTGATACAATAAAGTGTGGTTTCTTATATCTTGCTTAGTGGATCTATTGTGTATTTAGTATTTGTGGTTATTATATTTTTATATCTATTCAATTTCTTAACAAGTGGTATCAGAGCACTTTCCTTGGGTAGACATTGTGGGCAAATATTTTTTATTTTTGCAGATTTTTTTTTGGAGAAGAAAAAATAGGGCTGCAACATTATTGAAGTTTTCGGTATATTTAAGTGCACAATTTGCAGAAAAGGGTTGTATATATGAGTTCCTCTTAGAAAAACACCCAATTTGAAAAAAAAAATTGTCCGAAACAGAGTCCGGGAAGTCAAGATATTGAAGTTTTAAAATCTGCAAATTTTCAAGATTTTTTTCGCGGACGGTGCAGAGAATTTTTTTATTTATGTAGCATTTGGAGGCTGAATTTGGCCAAATAAATTACATATCTGAGTTCCTCTCACAATTTCACCCAATTTCAAAAAATAAATCAGCCAAAAAGGAGTCTGGGAAGTGCAGTTATGAGCATTTTAACTTCACCAGTTTTTTAGGGTTTTTCCAGAAAAAGCCGCGATTTTCTGTCGTAACTTATTGGGTCTATTTTTTTATTTTTTTTTATCATGGTTGAGGGACCAAAGAGTTCATAGGATGCTTAGATGACTATTTCTTCTCAAAACCTGAAAGAAATTCTTGAATCATTCAAAGCCCAATTGTTTCACACATTGGATGCATTTGTACATGGCCTCACATACGGCCTCAATGATAGTTTTCGTAGTATTCAAGATTCATTGAATAACATGCAGGAGAAATTTCTTATGGAGGGCCTCAGGGATGAATATAATCAAGAAACATATACTTGGTATGATTTTGAGGCTGATTGTGATGATTGGTATATGGATAGTTGTTATTTCTGGGATGACAACCACTTTCATATTTTATTTGATGAATCTAATCCACCTTTTGTAGAGAAAATCAATGTGAAAAATCGAGAGCCAATGATTATTACCAGTGTCCACCCTGCATATTCTACAATGGTATTATTCCTTCCAAATTTTGCTACGACCCTTTTCCACTATGTGGATGGATATTCTTATTTAGATCCACATGATAGGTGTCAGTATTTGGAGCATCATTTTGAGTTGGTTATTGGGTTCCAAAATCTTCCACAAGGAGTTCACATGATCACTTGGACATGAGACCCTGGCTTACAATGGTGGTTGGACTACATCAGCATGGTGGCTTTCCTTTCTACATGGGACCTTGGTTCTCCAGTCTTCTTCAGCATTATGGTCCACAATTATCCATGGGACCCTGGTATATAGTTGTACATCAAGCGTTGAGGACAACACTTTCATAAGGGGGATGGAATGTAAGGTAGCTAGAGAGGTAGTGGGGGGGCCCAAAGGGCCCATAGTGATAATAGTGGAAGTCATTCAATGTAAGGTGGACTAGGTCCACTATATTATTAAATAAGGCTCACTATGCTAGTTAAATATAGTAAATGGGTAATTAGATATAATAAATGTAAGAGGACTTCTTAGAAGGTTCTACTTCTAGAAGAGTCCTCCTCTAGAATGTTCTTAAGTGATGGTAGCACTATATAAAGGGGTTCAAACAATGTAATGAGACATGAAGAGAAGTATTGTATTTGGAGCGTAGTTCAATAGGAGAATGCCCCCTTGAAGAGGCAAGTGAACATGAGAGGATCCCTTCCATAATAGGATCCATTGTATGGTGTTGCCCTACCTCAAGGGTTTTGATATAATAAAGTGTGGTTTCTTATATCTTGCTTAGTGGATCTATTGTGTATTCAGTATTTATGGTTATTATATTGGTAGATCTATTCAGGTTCTTAACATAATACTACATGCATCCTGAGTCTCCCCCAACCACCTCAGAAGTAGCTCCCACGCTAGCATGCCAACCATTAATGATTCCATGTCATAACACTGAACCCAACCCTTGTATCGCCAACATACCTTTAAGATGGAATGTACATAACCCGCATGGTAGGGAAGCCTATAATTACAGTCTGATCGATGACTTAGAACAGTTTCTTATAGCCATGTTTGTATTGGAAGTCCTCCAAACATGTCCATCGCAACGAAAATCCTTGATTTTTGCCTTGGGGGCAGTCGACCCAGTTGATACTCAACTCATCACCTTCGATCTAGATAGCGGAGAACCACGCCTCCCGACCCTAGTAGATTTCCAAATACTAGTTAAGATCAAGAACATCACAGTTCATCGGTGCATCATCGATGAAGGTGCATCCACATGCATCATGGCTAAAGTAGTATGGAAGAAACTTGGCTCACCTGAGTTAGTACCATCTTCCATCACCCTGAGAGCTTATCACGGTCGACCATCATCCCCTGAAGGGCACTTCCAAAATGACCCGGTAGAACTTGGGGGAAAAACCATCTTGATTGAAATTGAAGTTATCGACACCCCACTTGATTATAATATCTTGTTTGGGTGTAGCTACATGTACGCTATGAAGGAAGTAGCCTCTTATGTGTTTCGTACGATGATGTTCCCCCATAACGGAAAAATCATCACCATCAACCAACTTACACATTATGAGCCTAATCATTCCACCAACATCGATAACATCCTCCCTATTATCCTTGCTAGCTTGAACTCTTTTCCAATCATCGACATTGGCCCTAAAATATTCAAAAACACATCCTTGTTAGGAACTTATCATGGAGCACCACCTCTTCTCAACCCATCTACTTTACTTCCTCTAATAGAACCGATATCAAAGACACTATTCCTCCCACCGAAGCCCCTCCCCACATTAAAACTCCACAAGTCAAAGAACTCTTAATTCAGTAATTCCCTGAGAACCCCACTGCACCACTTGTCCCGGATCCCCCCCCTCCAAGGGAAAATCCTAATTTGGGAGACAATCCCCTAGGACATTACCCAAATTCTCTTCTTCTACCCCCCACCTGGAGTTCGAGCATTCCAGGTAGCTGTAACCCTTATCCTTCCTAACATGGTTCTCACCATCCTTGTATGCTGTCTCCATCTACCCTCTATGGTCCCTTCACCATCTCTCCCTACTGAGACATAGGGATTATTGATGCAGATCCTAGTACAATCCACTACCATGCCACCCTCACCCTCAACTGTTGGCACCAATGCCAGTGTTGGGGGAATACAGGGGAAGAATGATCCCATAGCTCCGCTCCCTCCCCGAGATCAACCTCCTTGTGCACTATATGAAAGAGAAGGACACCCCACTAATAGATTTCCTACTCTTCCCGAGTTACACAATCTTATCCAGCTCCCTAGAACAACCCCATTGCTTGCTACTCCACCAAGTACATCCACTTCTACTACGAAGTCCTCAACCACACACAATAAAGGGTTAAAAAACAAATTCGCTTGTGCCATATGTTTAGAATATGGCCATTACACTCATCATTTCCCAGCTCTACCTCAATTTCACCAAACATTAGCTGCAATACACCATACATATCTTCCTAAGCCCCCTCAGGCTCTCCCTACTAAGGCTCACATTACTGACATCTATTATATTTCTTCATTAGTCCCCGAGCGAATGAGGTACCATCCATAGTATCGTGGCATTCAGTTTATGACAAGAGATCCATCACACCCTATACACGATATCCCTTCTACGTCCTCACCACTTGAGGACAACAACACTTACCCGTTGAAAGTTCCCCCTGGCATCTCCCAGGATCCCCTGTACTCTCGCATTTTCCACTACGACAAAGATATATTAGAGGAATTGACTACCCATGATTTCCCTTGGAATGTGCTCCATCATCGAGAATGTTTCCTCTCACAAGAGGTCTTTCACCCTCCCAATCAAGCCCCCATGTGCGCGATCGAAACCAAGGATTTTATTCCTCTAGGGCATGTAGATTGGTTCAAAAACCCTATTTCTTTACCTAATGCTTTTGAAGAAGGAAACATGTCCAACATCTCCCCCACAGTCAAAATTGGCATTCACATTGCCCGGGATATCATTTGCACTTGGCTCTGAAGGAGCATTTTTTTCATTCCACATTCAGGTTCGCATGCTCACTTTCACTTTTATCAAATAGTTGTTATATGTTCTTTATCATTAGATATTGTTCACGTTGGGTATTTGGTTTTCATGTGTGCAGGTAATTTTTCAACAAGCTTACAACTCCTTCATGTATATGTTCGAAACTGGAATGTAATTACCCCCTCTGTAAATCAATTGCATATCCCAGTCAATCCCTTTGACATTTAGCTTTATATCCCTACATTTGGCTCTACAATATCTTCACCTCTACCACATTTTGGTACTGTCATCCGATAGCACTCTCCCCCACATGAGTTGTCCCATTCATAATTCCCCTTGGCAACTTGACACTTTTGCTGATTTCACCCCTAGGGATGGGAGTCCTGATAGTATTATGCACTTCTGAGATTGAACCCCATACTTCTTCTCATCAAATTTCTAACCTTCCCAATGGACTCCCAAGTCATATCATTTTGGTCCTATTGACTGCATTTCCGCATTTTCATTAGCCCTCCATATCATCCACCATCAATTTTCCCATCTTCAGATTGTCCTCCATCCATTTACCTAATACAGAAACCCACCCATGGGGCCCCCACCCTCCACCAATTCTCTTTCACAAGTTGCACTCTAAATGCACCAAGCCATATTTCACTGGGGCAAAAGAAACATGGATATATTTCGGCTATATGTATGCTCTTAACCTCACACATCAGGGGGCATCTATTATCACTGAAAAATTGTCCGCAGCATTGCACATAATGGTTGAATAAATACATCACATCCAACAACAATTATTCCACCTACAACACCAAAATCCATTAAAAGGAAAAAAACTATGCACTTGGTTCAAAAATTGAAGTGCACAAATTCACCAAAGGGAGTGCACATAGAATGCGCATGCTAACACAACCCCGAGCGTGCACTATGCGCAAGATGCACGATTGTCTACGAGAAAAGCCACACACTCATAAACGATTCATTTATGAATCTTGTCGGCCCTTCAACCACTTCTAGTCCGACCCCCAACACGATTTGACACTCATATCTGAGTGAAATCTAGCTTGGAGGTTGGTCAAGGGCTAGAGCGTTCCCTACAAGTCCCCTTGTTCACACTATGAACTAGTTGCATATTTCCATGAATGGATGTTATAAATAAGTGCCATGGGTGTGCTAGAAAAATAAGAGCTCCAAGGTATTGTTATGCTACAATAATTCTTCTTTGAGAATCCTCTTTTCTCTTTAAATCCTTCAAGCACCATTGTAATAGGCCATTCCATTCACCTCTTGAGGGAATATGCATTGTATTTCTTCACAATTATCATTTCTTCCATTGTATGAAGAGAAGATATCTCAATTAGGGAACTCAATATCCCTCCCAAGGAGGAAGAGGGGACTCATAAGTCCCTTCCTTTATCTATGGTGTTTAGCCTATCAATATATTGATCCATTGGTAGCTATATATTGGTTATTTATTTTCTTTTATGGTTCTAA
>ML817756.1:16424-37298 GCA_009831015.1 Picea engelmannii | reverse complement strand
TGCACTATGTGGGTAAAAAAGTCAAATGGTATGGTAAAATTGGTTATTTTTACTATTAATTGAAAATTTTTACCCACTTTACATAGTTTTCACTGATTTTTCAACCTGATAGACTAATAGTACAGTGGAAGGAGTTGGTTTTTGTGGTTTTGTCCAGGTATTTTTGTGGTTTCTAACATCATATCGCCCATTCGTGACTTCGACAGGAATTTAATTTGACCAACATATAGGATAGGTTGTCACTCCATCTTGCATATTTGCATTATCCTATGACTGTGATCTGTATTTCTTAGGTACAAACCCATTTATTAGCGACATGGAACTTTCTTACTACTATTAGAAGTTTCGTTATTGAATGGTAGAGGCATACCAAACATGGGTTCCCTAGTTAGAACCTATGTTCCATCTCATGCCCATGCAGATATTTTTTCCATAGGACCGTGAGTCCCTTATAGTTCCAATATGAATTTGCATTCGAACCTCATATCCTTACTCATAAGAATGACAACCTATACCTATGGGACTTCCACCGAGTCTTAGTAAAGTTTTTTTTCAACTCTATAAAAAGGAAAAAAGATTGTCGAGTGAAATTGTCTCTGTCACACTCGTTAAATGGCTTTGAAAGGATGTCTATTTGGTGTCAGTTTAACCCTTTTTCGGAACAAGTAGACTAATTTAGAAAAAGTAATACTCTAGTCACTAGTGGATAGAAGAGTTCTCCTGGGTATTGTTTTATACCTTTTCGAGCCTAGGGGACTAAATTTATGAAAAATGACATTCTTTGGAGTTAAGTTGTAATTGCATCTCATTATCTTGCTTGCAATATTGGGCCTATTTTCGGTTCTCATTTTCTCATTATAAGCCTATTAACTCAACAATTTGCATTCACTATCCAAGCAAAGCCTTTTTTATATCCTTTGTAGCTTGACACCCTGTACCCTAAGAGGAAAAATTCCCCCAAGTGTCCACGTCCTACATGCACCTCCTTGCATTGAGCATAGGTATGTTCCACTCTTGGAACTAGTTGCTTACTCATGACACTTGTTTCCTCCTTTGTATTATAGCATACATTTTCCTATGAAAAAACAAAAAATGACAGGCAGGAAAAGAATATTATCTCATATTGGCAGCAATCGTGTCGCCTTTGAATAGAACAAAAAAGTTTGAGTCCACTTGTCATCCAAATTTTGGCTTTAGCATGACCTTAGGAAGTTGACCTCATTACTTAGAGTTTACTCCTTCAACTGGTTACTCTTCTAGTCCCTCTAGAGAGTTTGATTAGTACCTTCTGCATCACAAAGATTCATTATCAAATCTATGTTGTCAGAGTCCTCCATATGTCTCATGATCTTCTTCAAAGGATGTTTATAAGCATGTGTCAGCCATTTATAAAAAATCTTGACTTTTGATGTCGGTCATACCCTTAGTGTGTCTTAGAGTTACATGAAGTTGTAGTTCTACTGTGCACCCTGCTCCTACTTTCATTATGGGTAGGTAACCTTGAACCCAACAGTTGAAATCTCCTCATTGGTCGTTGACTAAGGGGTTTCCCTTTTGTTCGACAATAAGAAATGTATACACACATTGGGATTCATGCATTGTCTTGGATTTTATTAACCTTATTGATGGTTTCCTCTCCTTTTTCAAAAGTTTTACTTATTGTTTGTTATTCATAGGGTTTTTTTCTTTCACTTCTTGAATCTGGTGCATGCGAAAGATGGACAGGGTCATTGGTTTGTGAACATCCTCTTTGTTTGAGTTCCTCCAAATCATCAAGATATTTCTTTGTACCTCATGCTGACTAATGAGAGATGCCTTAATGCTCTTCTTTCAACGAGTCTCCTTGCATCGAATTCAACTCATCTGTTTTGGAAAGGAGGCCTAGATTCCTATGAATACCTAGAGGCTTGCAGTCATTAGTGGCAGATTCTCTCACCATCAACAGTTGGGAATACATCAATGTATCTTGATTGATGGATTCTTCAAGTGTTCGAACTCAACACCTTTATTCACACTTGTAAGAATGTACTTGGTGCCTTGATACATACTTTCATTATCGATAGGTTGTCTCACATTTGTTAATGGTATACCTTAGTGACCGGTAATCAAATGAAGTCTCATTGTGTTCGACCTCAACTCCTCTATTCACATGATGTAGACTTGCACCTGTGGTGGATCGTGTAGAAGACATGAAGACATCAGCTTATAGTAGAAACTTTCCTGAGTTGTTTCTATCAGTCATTGGACCAGTTCCTATATGACTTCAGTGATTATGGGAGATCATATTGTACTCCACTCTATCCAAATATCTTCAGATTAGTTTTCACTAGGCCTTATTCGTGAGTATGATAGACTATGGCATGCATCTACTTTGTGTTTCCTATTAATGGCCATTAACAACTATTCGGTATATTTCCACATGGATCTACGTTTAATTCAAATTGGAAGCCATGTGAAAAAAGTCATTATGGATTGTAATATTCTCATGATAAACTAATTCATCCAGTTGGATCTCCATTACTCCTCTTCTAGGAATTATAATGTATTTCATCCATCGAAGATACTCCTCTGATCTCACACATTAGGTCACATCTGTTATAGTAATATTTTCCTCACCCCATGAAACTTTCTCCTAAGGCTTTTTCCATTTCCCTATGTAGACTTGAAGTCCTCTTTTGCACTTCCCAGAGATAAAAATCATGTTTTTCCACATATACACACCCTACAAGTTATACAACATGTGTATACATAGGTTGCACCACTACAACCCACGTACATCAAGTTTGGTGCTCAAAATAAAAAATTGTGTCAGGTTTCCCTATCACGTCATGCGATCCATGATCCTTGACCTTCCATATATTGGAAACGTTCTCACTCCTCCCTTGAGTTCCATTTGAAGGCTATAAAATGTGCCATATCCAAACCATGGAAGATGAGAGAATTCAACTTTTGAGAGAAAAGATACTCTGGATAAATTTTCACTTCACATTGAGTCGGCATCCCTTTGTCCTTTAAAGTCTAAACACATTGTTCAACCCCCAAGCTCTTCCCTCTTTGATGGAGAACCTAATTGTCTCTCTTATATGAGCTTTCCTTTGGTGGAGGCCCAATTGGAAGGGACTTATTTTCTTAATTACAAGACGTTCCCACACAAAATTTTGTCACTTTTATGCTTTTTTTTATCATGTTTTAATAGAAATACTCTTTTCTCGTCCAATTGATGTCTTACAAATATTTGAATTATTATTCCATGGGAATATTTGTTATGAATGTTAATGGATTATTCTATTGTATGTGCTAAATTTATATATTATCACCATATTCTTGCGTATCTTGGTTGTTGAGGAAAAGTTGCAAGTATAAATCTTTGGGTCGAGTACTCAATGGTGGTCTTCATGGAACGTATGGAGGAGGTAGGTTCTTTATCTTTTCTTGTTAGAATTTTTGTTTATATAGAATACTTGGGATTAGAGTTTATTTCTACAGTCATTCCATCTGTTGTGGTTTACCGCATGCCATAGAGTGATTTTCATCGTAACAAAATATGATATAGTACTGATTCACCCACCCCCCCGCGCCCCCCCCTCCCTCCCTCAACTTAGTATTTCAGTAAGTTATAACATTTGCAATATCCACTAATACACCATGGTTTGCAAATATTTCCAACTATTTGTCTATGCGAAAACTACCACAACTTTTTTCTCCAAAGGAGAAGAAAAAAATTGTTAAACAAATGGCCATGTACTCCTAGGTTGAAGGCTACCTCTTCCGTACACGACCATATTTAATTATTTTATGATGTGTTCATGAGGATGGGGTATATGAAATCCTAAAAGCATGTCATGATGAACCTTGTGAAGGAAAGGTTTCTTACAAAAAAAATTCTAATAAATTTCTTCATATGGGATATTATTGGCCTACTCGTTTTAGGGATTCCAAGAAATATGTCAGAAATTGTGAAATATATCAAAGAATGGGTTGGATAGTACAATTAGATGAAATTCCTTTACAATTACAGATCCTACTAGATCCTTTTGAAAAATGGGCTCTAGACATAGTTAGAACAATCAATCCACCATCAAAATAAAAGCTAAATATTTCGGTATGTATAGATTATGTAAGTAAGTGGGTTGAGGCCAAGGATATTCCAAAATCATCTGAGAAAGTAGTATCTAACTTATTGAATGAAGAATTTTTTGTTTGTTTTGGAATACCTCGAGGGATTGTTACATATCAAGGAATAAAATTAACATAAAATATTATTCATTCCATCATGCTATTGAACTAGATTCAACATAGGACACCTACACCTTATCATTCACAAGAAAAGGGCCAAGTGGATGTAATAATCCTAGGATGAACCCTAATTGTACATGTAAATGTAAATGAACATATAGGCTGGTGAGCCAGGATATTTTGGGTTGGGGTGCTTGTGAGGTTATTAGGTGGAAGAGCCTAGATGCTAAAGGCTAGTGAGCCTATTTTTGTAATATGTAAACACTCATATTATTAATAAAGTACAACATTTTTGCAGACTAACCTACAAATGTGTATGGGGGGATAAACTCCACTAGAAATGGAAAGGGGGGCTAAGAGTCTAGGAAGGAGCTAAGCTAGGGGGGCTTAATACAAATGGAATATTATATTATTATTCCTTAAATATAAAATAATGGATATGAATATATCCTAATTTCTAAAGTAGGAACAAGGGAGTCCCTTCGGTGCCAAGTGTCTTAAAAGACACATGCATATATATATTAGGGGACATAGTGTGAAGGGGGGATTTATTCCTTCACAGAGGTAGTTGTGAATTGTACCTAACGATATTGGACTAAAGGAGGAACCTGTACTGTTATTGGTTAACTCGGGAGATAGATTGAAGAATCAAGTTTTCATTCCCATGGAATGGAAGAAGTAGGTTTTCAGGCCCATGAGCATTCTCTCCAGGTGAGAGAACACTTGGGAATTGATTTCCCAAGGTGCAAAACTGGATCTACAGGGATATGAGACTTATTTTACATCATGTTGTTGAATACTCAGAAGGGAAGTCGGGAAGCCGAAGGGATGTTGAGAAAACAAGGGGAACACTTCCTAGGGTGGGACAATAATGTGGGGAATGAGTGATTTTAGGCTGTTAGTTTGAGTTTTCACTTGTGTCTCAGTTTGTATCTTGTTAAAGAGACCTTAGTCTTGTTAGAAATCGTTTACCCAAGTGGAATTTATCCCCATGATGTAGGAGCATCACCATCAAAGAAAGAGAGGTCGAGAATGGAGGAAGAATTTGACACCTCAACACGTGTAGGAATTTCAAATCAACATTAAATGGAAGCAGAGCGGGTTGTTGAGATATTTTGAAAATATGAATTTTCAGTACTTTTTTGTAAAATTGGTTCACCGCCTAAGAATGGAAGGAGGTTTTAAACTCTTACATGACTGTAAGGTGTTGCAGATGTAGAGTGTCATCTCTTATCTATTAATAACTCACATATATTGTAATAGGATCGAGTAGGTAACCGCTAAAAACAAGATGGGATAGAATTCAGATAGGACGGAGAAGAGATTGAGAAGCCACTCCTTAGATAGGTTTTTTGTATTGTGTTGTAAGACAGAATAGAGTGGGAGAATGTGTTACAAAAGATAGAGAGTAAGAAGTTAGATGTAGAAGTTAGACAAATAGAGTTTGAAGACAGTGAAGAACTGTGTTACTTATGTAAATACTTCATGAATGAATAGAACATATAGAAAATTGTTCCAAATGCTTGGACAATGTTCATTTCAGTATGTATTCGAATAAATGATATGTTCTTTGTGTGTTTATTTCATTTTTCTTATGTATGTTGTTCATAGTTGAGTTTATGGACTTATGAAGCATTAAATAAGTTTCAATTGTTTCTGTTTTGAGAGCTTGGATGCAAGGAGTGCATATTGTCCGCAAGGTGTGCATCGACAAAGTCTAGATTTGACTCAGAGAAGATCAGGAGGGATAACGGGAAAATTGGACTGAGTGTTGCAAGGAGTGTACGAGGTCAAGAATTGACTAAGTGTCAAAAGATCAGGATTGTGAAGCGCAAGGAGTGTTTAGTGAGATTTATTTTGAAGAAATATCTAAGTCCAGACTTTGTCAAAGATTTCAGGATCACAAGGAGTGCGTCAGAGGTCGAAATCCTCAGAGGAGTCAAGCTCAGGAGAAATAGCGACAAGGAATCAACAAAAAGGGAGAAATTTGTTGAAGGTTGCAAATCAACGATTGAGATCCCTTCGGAGGAAGTCAAGGTCACAGACAGATGTTATATCTCAAGAAGGTGCAAGGAGATTACACTTTGAAGTCCTTCGGACTTCGTATGTTCCGAGGTTTTTGTTTGTGAAGTAGTCAAAAACTCCTGAAGTTACAAAACCTGAAGTCCATATGGATTGTAGATCCAGAGGGGGGATACGTGTCAGTGAGTCATTCAGTTTGGAGAAGAAGCTATCTGAGAGGAAGGGGTAATGCAGCGTCAAAATTTTTCAAAGCCCGAAGAGCGAACCAAATCTTGACCGTTGGGTCAAGAGGACATGTGGCAGAAGATTAGATTTTTTGGAAGGGGAATAAGTCAGAGGGGAATCTTGGTGAGAAGTGGTGTGAAGTGTGAATTGTCGAAGTTCTGAAGCATCGAACAAATCCTAACCATTGGTCGGAGGCGGATACATGGCAGCAGATCCGAGAGTTCATGAGGAAGAACTTCAGAAATATTTGCAAGGAGTAAGGTGTAAACTTCATGAAGCTGCAAAGGATGAAGAAGACCTAGACTGTTGAATCCAGAGAAACATGTGGCATAGATCTGCGTGATTTGGAGGAAACACACTCCAGAGGAAAAGGAGAATTTAGCACTCAAAACTCCCGAAAGCCAGAATCTAGAGGTTTATCTCCATCATTGATTGGTGACTGAGCACAGACTGTTGATCTGGTCTGAGGAGATTTCATCGATTCATAGTTCGAAGGATAATGACTGAGGTTCATCCAGAACCGACGAAGCACAAAGTGACAAAGTCTACAAGGGTCATCGATATGAGGGAGACACACATCAACTTATCATGTACTCCAAGGAAGATCAAGGAGAAGAAAGAGCCATTGATCGGAAGTCAGCTGAAGTTCTAAGTAGATCGCAGTCGTTGGTTGTGGGAAGACCGTGGATGATATATCTGGTCCAAGATAATTTGCCAATTCGAAGTTCGACGGATTTGGAGCCAAGTGTGTTAAGAACACTCGAAGTTCGAAGTTATGAAATGTGTGGGAATGAAGGTTTAAGCTCACGTTTTTTACCATGGTCACATGGAGGACTCTGTAGGTACTCAAAAACTCCCGAAAAGGGGATTCATCTCCCGAATTCGATCGATCATTGATCGGGAGGTTGCGTAGCCCTTAGAGTGTAGGGGGTCTACAACAAGTGGTATCAGAGCATAGATTTTGTTTGTAGACAACAGAAAAAGGAGACATAGAAGAAAGTTTGATATCGTTTAGTGGTATTAAAGTGTGAATTTGCTTGTAGGTAGCAAGAAAAAGTGAAGGAGTTCTATTTGATGGAATCAAGTAAGATAAGAGGGAATCAAAGCAGTGGAATCATGCCACCTAGAAGGCATAGAGGGAATCTAAAAATGGAATAGCAAATTAAGCGACTCAGAATGAGATTGGACCCCATGGAAACAACACAGAGGATAGCACCAGATTCTAGTGACGTCAGCGAAGTTGAAAGTGAAAAGGTAGAAGAAGAAGGAGCTATAGAAGGATAACTACTGAAGAAATACTGTTAAGAGTTTTTTCGAGAATAGGAGGCAGAGAAAAAATAGAAGTCTCGATGTATGAAGGAAATTTGGAAGTTGAATAATTGTTAGATTGGGTACGTGCAATGGATAAATACTTCAATTATGAAGAAATTGAAGAAGAAAAGAAAGTTAAGCATGCAATAACCAGGTTGAAAGGTCATGCAATGTTATGGTGGGATGAACTACAAGCTGATCGCAGATGCAAAGGTAAGCAAAAAATCAATAGTTGGGATAGATTGGTAGCTAATATGAAAGCAAAATTTATCCCTAAAGACTATTAGATAAATCTGTTCATAAATTTACAGAACCTGAGACAGAAAAGTTTATCAATGAAAGAATACACTAAAGAATTCTATAGACTGAATATCAGGGCTCAACAAAAAGAAAATGATTATGAGAAAATAGCCAGGTATATAAATGGGTTGAGATACAAAATACAAGAGGAGATCAACATGATGTCTGTTGGAGCAATCGATGATGCTTATCAAGTAGCCTTGAAAGATGAGGAGAATTTGGGCAAAAAACTAAGCTAATGAAGTAGGGGAGGAAATTCAATCAGAGGTAAGGGCACTTCCCGAGAGAAGTTCTAGAATCTAAAGAAAGAGGCTAGAAAACATCATAATAACCCTGAAAAAGGGGGAAGTTATAAGGAATGACAACGTGGAAGAATAAACTATTTTACTATAGGAAGAGGAAGAGGCGGAGGAGGTGAAGTCGGATGTTATGCCTGTGGAAAGACAAGACACGTGTCTTGGAAATGTACCGATAGAAAGAAATAAGGAGGGGAAGAACACATTTATGAAGGTCAGAAGAATGTGGAAGCAGAAGCAACATAAGGAGGAAGGAAACTTATGATGAGGAAAGTTATTATAAAGCCAAAGAAGGAGGCGTAAGAACTAGTTCAACGAACAAATTTGTCCAGGACTGCTTGCAAAACAAAGGACAAAGTTTGCAAGATGATTATAGATAGTGGGAACACTGATAATCTAGTATCCACAAAGATGGTGGAGAAATGGGAGCTAGAGACAAATGCACAACCAAGTTTGTACAAGGTATCATGGTTTAATAAAGGACATCAAGTAATGGTAAGTCAACAATGCAAAGTTGAATTTAAAATAGGAGGCTATAGGGATGAGATATTATTTGATGTAATTACTATGGATGTTTGTCATAGTTTGTTGGGGAGACCATGACAATTTGATATAAATGTCATTCGTGATGGGAGAAAAAATACTTACACCCTAGAGAAGAATAGTATAACACACATGTTGTTGCCAATAGAAGATAAGGAGCCAAAGAAGGAGGCTAGTTCAAGTATACTTCTCATGAGTGGGAAGGAAATCTTGAATGAGGTCAAGAAGGAACAAGAGATGTAGTTTGTTGTAGTGAGGAAGCCAAGATTTATCCTTACAAATACTTCTATGGATGATTTACCTAAAAAAATCTAGGAATTGTTAGAATATGTTTTTCACATAGTAGTGGATGAGTTACCTCACTCATTGCCACCCATTAGGAGTATCGGCCATCACGTTGACCTTATTCAATGAGCCAGTTTTCCAGACAAATCAGCATATAGGTTGACACCTCGAGAGAATCAAGAGGTCAAGAATCAAGTCTAAGAATTGTTGGATAAAGGTTTAGTCAAGGAAAGTCTAAGCCCATGCACAGTACCAACTATGTTGAGTCCAAAGAAGGATGGAGGATGGAGAATGTGTACAGATTCTAGAGCCATCAACAAGATCACTAGTACCCCTGGAGAAATTTTTTGATAAAAATGATGTGCCCATAAAGCTTACCGTCTTGCCCCAATATGACAATCCTAAAGAATACAACATTGGGACAAAACGAGATCCAAAATCCATAAAGTTGTCCAAAGAAACATCACCCTAGAATAAAATGGAATACTCACAATTTTTCAAAGAATATATGGATGTCCTAGCTTGGAAGTATGAATACCTGAAGACCTATGATACCAAAATCATACAACCCAAGATACCACTGAAGACTAGTTCTAATCCTTTTAGGCAGAATCTAAGGCAATTTAACCCCTTGTTGCTACCAACAATTGAGAAGGAGGTGAGGAAGTTACTTGATGCTCAAATCATCATTCCCCTTAGATATTTTGAATGGGTATCCAATTTAGTCCCAGTTAGGAAAAAGAATGGAGAGATAAGACTTTGTGTGGACTTCATGAACTTAAAAAAATGTTGAGTAAAAGATAATTATCCTTTTCCCAAGATGGATCATGTACTTRAGAAAGTGGTGGAAGAAAATGGAATTTCCATGATGKATGGWTTTCCAAGGTATAAATAGGTAGCAATGCATCTCGATGATAGGGAAAAAACAACCTTCACAACCCCATGGAAATATTTCAAGTATGATAAAATTCCCTTTGGTATGATAAATGCAGGGGCTACTTTCCAACGAGCCATGGATATAGCATTCATGGGAGAGAAGGATAGATTCATTGTCATATATATAAATGATATGACCGTCTTCTCCAAGACATATGAGGATCACATTGAGCACTTAGGGCAGCATTTTGTGAAGTGCCATAAATTTGGCCTATCATTGAATCCAAAGAAGTCCTACTTTGCTATGACCGAGGGAAAACTATTGGGTCATATAGTGTCAAAATAAGGAGTAAATATAGATCCAGAGAGAGTGGAAGCAACAAAAAACATAACTATACCCAGAAATAGGAAAGAGGTACAACCTTTTCTGGACCAAATCAACTTCCTGAGGAGAATTTTCCCCAATTTTGTTGAGATGGTTAGGAATATCACTAACATGTTGAAGAAAAATAATGAAGTGAAATGGAATATTGAGGCCAAAGAATCTTTTCAAACAATCAAAGAAGCATTGGGAGAATCACCAGTTTTAGTCATCCCAAATTATGATAAATACTTTTCCATGTTTTCTTTTACTTCTGAACATACTATAGTTGTTGTCTCGCTCCAGAAAAATTATGAAAGTCGGGAGAAACCTATAGCCTACTTCATCAGAGCTTTGATATATGTAGAGTTAACATACAATAAATTGGAGAAACAAGCATATGCCCTCGTTAAATCATTGAAATCCTTCATAGATTATATCTTGCACTCCAATACATTTTCTTATGTACCTAGCAGTTCTATCAAATACATTCTCATGAAGCCTAACTGTAATGATCCTCATATTTACCCATAAAAAATAAAAAATCTATACATAATTTCTTGGTAGAAAAGGGTTCTAATTAAGAAACCGTGTCGCCAACTTGATTATGAATCTTTATACTAACCTTGCTTAAGAAATCTAACATAAAATCCTGGGTACAACTCCTGGATTTATACTTACCACAAGATTCCCTATTTATATCAAGAGTGGAAAGTTATAAGGAAAGGTACTCAAGACTTTGGCAAGCCCCCTTCTGCTTTGGAAATTTTTACCCATATAAATACCTATGTAAGGGGTAGTTTACAATGCACGTTGCAACTCACTTTTTAAAAAATCTCAAGAATACCAAGTTTACGCACAAACCCCCCTTGTGGGTGTTATCCTAGGTAGTTTTAGCTGGTACTTAGTCATAAGAGTCATGGTTCGGGCATTTCTCTTTTCTCTTACACCAAACAACTAACCTAACTACTAAGTCATGGTTTTATTGTGGTTCTTGAAAACAGTGGTTGACTGTGCAGAAAGTGCTAGACCTAAACGCCAGTGAAAAGTTGACAGCTAGGATCTAACTTCTGTCTCGGATTTACACAAAGGGTGAGAACTAGTTCAACCTAAGTTATGACGATGTCAAATCGAAACCATTATTTGAGTGGAAGAGGAGGTATACTGTCGTAAAATTTAAAGCTCTGTAGCTTCAATTAATGGTCGCCCTGCACTTCCCTTGTATTTATTGGGCCCCATACACGAGGTGTCACTTTCAATATGCCACTGTCACATTCCTACCCGTCCTCCACACTCCCTGCATTTACTACAAGGCATCGAAGTGACTCTTAGGGTTCGAAGTGGGTTTACAGTTTTATCATTCCTAAGTTTTCCTTTTCAAAGAGGTTCTGCTTGCCCGAAATTTCAAAGGCCAAGTCTGTGAGTGAAGGAGGTCACTCCATGGTGTAACTATCGGCACAACTGAGACCCTGGTAAGTTATTCTTAAACCCAGTACCGAAATAGCTTATAAGGAGGGTGTACTCCTCAGAAAATGTTAAGTATTTGATTGTTCTGTCAGTCACTGTAGGAACCTTTTCATGCCTGTTGTGTTCTTCTTTGCCGAAAGTTTCTCTGCAATTCCTTTCAAGGTCACCCTTAGTCTTAAAGAAAAATGGTTCCTCCCCGAGATTGTCGTTATTCCTTCTATGGTCAGGTGATTGAGATCCCTTGGTAGTATTTACCGAAACCTTTCGAAGTTAGGGTTTCTCGAAAGCATTCGTCATATCACAAGTAAGTGATCGGATTTCATTTAACTGTGGAAGGTAGAGGTCTTACGAAAAGTATATCGATGAACTGCTTAAGTTGTGGTATATAAGTCGGTTGTTTTCGTTGTTCCTATTACCATTCTTCCTCAAAGAGACTCACAGAGATAGGTTGGTCCTGTGCATAGTTCATAAGTGCAGACTCTTTCTGTTTGAGTAGGGTAAGATGTTAAACTTTACTTCATTTATCTCTCCTAGAATGGATTGAGTCGTCATTCTGTAATTCTGTCAGACCCTCGACTGGTCTTCTTTTTACTGAGGTTATCATACGCTTCCGGGGTACTTGAATATTATATACGAAATTCCTAAGGCATGAATCCGTTCTTTACAATTGATACTGTTGGTTAAGTATATAAGTTCATTACAGATTTGGTTCAGAATTGATTTAAATTTAACCCTTAAATCGTGTCCATAATCTGTATGAAAAATCGGTGTTATTGCTTCAGCTTGCTCTTGTGGCAAATTTATACAGCTTACAAGTGAAGAATTTTGTCTATGAAAATTTGTTATTGTCACTAATGGTGGGCCTTGTTGTCGCGAGGATCCATCAGAGAATGTACTGCGTCCTCCTCCCTCGGCCCAAACATTTAAACAAACAGCAGGTGATGGGGCAAGGGTTCGAACCCACACATCAACAAGATAAGTATCTTTGTGGAAGGGAAACGTCGGTTTAACTTGTATAGTCTTATTGTAATCTACTTTTCTTTGATACTTATTTATCGAATAAAGACTAATGTTTACAGGATTTGATTACTTGCAGGGTCTCCGTCCGTGCAAGCCTCGAATACCCGTCACTGCCTCCTGTGCAAAAGGTATTCCGGTTTCGAACCTCTCACATCTCGAGCTAACTCTACAAGTTCTAGCATCATCTAAGGAGATCATGATTCAACTAGCTCTCTTGTAACTAGTTTTGTGTCTACTGTAATGTTTGTTGGAGTAAACCCTTGGGGTTGTTCTTCCATTTATGGCATAACGCGAGTTCCTGTATAAGTATTGAATATGTAATTGAATAAAGATTCTGGCCAACTATGTAATATACTTCTTTTCTTTAAATATTGAAAGACAGCCCTAGTCGAATTCACTCAAAACGATAATCTGGGTTAAAGTAATTATGTCTCTCAAATTAAAACATTGTATTCATTATTTATGCAACTCGAATCTAGTCTATACCATTGGCCTATCTCGTTATAGAAAGGAAAGAGTTTTTCCATAGTTTAACAATGGATTTACTGGTATCTTTTGGTCTACTGTATTCGATTTAAATTAGATGAAGTATATTGGTTGTCTCTTTAACTAGTGTATTCCAACTCTGATGCATTTAATTTATACTTGCAGTTATAGATCTGTCGAAACTTCCTCATATTCAGAATATAAGAAGAACTCCTATGGATATATGCTTATATTTTTGTATATGCGTAAATGTTTATGTAGCCCTAGGGTTCTGTATTTCATTGTAATGTCTTCCCGTAGGAAAGAACTTCTATGAATATATATATATATATATATATATATATATATATATATATATATATACAACTGTTCATGTAGAAATTAGGTTCTGCATTTCATTTGTGAATTTAAATTGCATTTACAGAAATATATTTATTCCAATATACATATAGACTAGTTCTCAAACTGTTCATGCTCAGATGATCATACCAGAATTTCGACGTAAGGGAAATGCCTCTATTATAACAAAAGTCAAGTTTTCAGAAATTGATTACTTCCATAATTAAATCACATCAATCCACCCCATAACCTAGTAATTAAAATAAATTCTAACTTGCATACAAAATCTAGTCCAGTTATAAAGAGTGGTTCAGATTATTGTATCCATACAAACTTTTAAGGACTGCGTTATACCTGTAATCTAATTCACTCCACAGAGATAGAATAATTCAATTCAGATATAGCAATCTCATTCTTCAGATATATGATCATATAAACAGATGCATTACAACAATTAGATACAATCATTCAACTAGATGCATTACAGTAATTAGATACAATCGTTCAACCATATGCATTATAGTAATTAGATACAATCATTCAACCAAATGCAATATAGTAATTAGATACAATCATTCAACCAGATGCAATACAACGGGTATACACAATCATTCAAAATGGAGAAGAGAAGATTGCATATTTGAAACAGTTCATGAGAAGACAAAAGGAACAACCACGTTCCTCCCAACTGTAGAACAAGGCAGGCAAAATCACTTGTCCTGTTCACCCCCTAGCTTGACCATGAATCCATGAGGGATAACTCGGAACTCCTCCTCAGCAATGTCGTTCAACTTCATAAATCTTCCCTTGCCTCACACTCAGTCAGTAGTGTTCATAACAACAAGAAATCAGTAATACATTTTCCCAACATAATCCTCCTTGCCTCACACTTCAGAAAACAATGTTCATAACAAAAAGAGGTAATTCCTTTCCCAACATACTTGGCAGCGTCTTGCCTCCTCACATATGCTATTTAAAATAATATTTTTGCCTAGGTATTTTCCCTCCCTTGGGGATTTTCGCAGCTTCTAAATCCCTGATCTTCCACTTGTAACAATAAGCCCTGAGGTAGTTCCAACATGTTCACCACTCATGGAGTCATGGTCAGCTGAATTTAACATGGCTGTTCCATTTGTCCTCCAGCAATAATTATCAAATATTTTGTTTTCATACAAGTGTCATATTGAAATAGTTAGTTGGGTCAAATCAGATCTCCGCCCAACAGTCATAATAATTAATTACAATTTACCAAATTCGGAATTCGGAATTGCCATAAATGGAAAAAAATTCCCAAATTCGAATTTACCAAAAACAAAATAATTTTCCTAACAATTTTTCGAATTCAAAAATAATTTATTTTTGGGGATGTCACACTAACAGTGAGGGCAGAAGAAGCAAGTGGATTGCCAAAATTCAAGAGTATGATTTGGAGACAAAACCCACCATGTTGGTAAAAGGACAATGGTTGGATAAACTCATGGTTGAATCAAATTACGAGGTCGCTGATTTAAACCTTAAGAAAACAAAGATCATGGAAACTAGGCAAGGAGAAGATGAAACACAAGAGCCATTTTCTTAGGTGAGCCCTAAGTTCTCTAAATTCGATTGGTACAAAGATATACTTTTCTATATCCAACACCAAGGTTTCTCACCCACATGGGAAAAATCCAAGGCCATGTCCATCAAGCTCAAAGCTGTGAAGTACTGCATTGAGGGAGAAAATTTGTTCTGAAAGATCTAGTAGGAATTATGTTGAATTTCCTTATTGAAGAAGAGATTGAGGAGAATATAAATGAGTTTCATCAATGGATATGTGGGGGTCATCGTGCATGGAGAGCCACTGCATACAAAATCCTCATAGTTGGTTATTATTGGCTCTCCTTCTTTTTTGATGTCAACTGCATGGTTAGGGCCTTTGTAGAGTGTCATATGTTTGCAGAGAAGTAGAAATTGTAACCTCTCCCACTTAAGCCTGCCAAAATAGAAACACCTTTCCAACCACGGGGTTTACATTTCAATGGTGAAATCTACCCAAATTCAAGTGGGTGGCACAAATGGATGGTGAGAGCCACGGACTACTTCACCAAGTGGGTGTAGGCAATCCCCACTAGGGCAACAACCGATTCAATCATCATCAAGTTTCTTGACGAAAACATTCTAGCAGCAACCGATTCAGTCATCATCAAGTTTCTTAAGGAAAACATTCTAGCAGGGTTTGGATGCCCCAAAAAGATTATCATAACTAATAATTCTGAAGCTTTTAGTTCTCCCAAACTGTTGTAGTTTTGTCAAAATTACAACATATAGGTGGGACATTCCACTACATGCTATCCAAAGGGAAATAGCTTGGTCTATTCATCCAAAACAAATCTCATTAAGATAATGAAGAAGGTACAGTTGTCCCAAAAAAAGAAATCTTGAGATTCCCACCTAAAATATGAAGTGTGGGATGATAGAGTAAGCATCAAGAGATCATTGAGTGCGTCTCCATTTTAGCTGGTATATGGACTAGAAGCTATTTTTCAAATACAATTTAGTATTCCTGTGATGAAATTGTTGCAAGCTGAAGTCGTAGATACAGATGATATGCAGAGAAGAATTAGCCAACTAATTGAATTCGAGTAGGTAAGGGATCAAGTACAGCTGAGATCTCAATCTCATCAAGCATAAATGAAAGAAATATTTGACAAGATATCTAAGGAGAGAGGGATTATGAGAGGATACCTAGTTTTAAAGTGGGATGACAGAAGGGAAGAAAAGGGAAAACATGGAAAATTTGACAACCTTTGTCTTGGACTTTTCGAGGTCATTGTAGTTCAAGATAACAACATATATGATCTAGCGCAACCGATGCTTAAGAAGAAAGTGTGGGCAGAGGTGTGGGGTCGATCATCCGATAGCTGTAAGAAAGCACGATCAATGGTGGAGGATGCATGTCGCATTGAAAAATCATCCGGAAGTTAATGCATCCTCGGGGCGCAAAAGTGGTTTTAGGTCGCTACGTGTCCAAGTGTAAAAGGTGTCGCATGGTAAGGCATAGAAAGGAAAAGCATTGTCATAGGGTCGCGACAGTGGTATTCTGGTCCCGCTAGGATTTCACATTCGCCAACTCATCACTTATCTGAATGTTCACTCAATGCCACCTCGTGCCGGCATAGTATTCCACCTGGACACCGAGGAAGTAGAGAAAGGATTGAGAGGTCGGTTATGTGTATTTCAAGCTTGTGAGAGATTTCAATCTATGGTAAGGAGACCAACTAGAGTTTTCGGTTGACATGTTAGATTGAGCTATACATATGATGAGCCCAAGAAGACACTTCAACGCCTACATGGACCGAGTCCAAACTCCCATGTTTCCACATATGCATGTTTACATCAGCGTGACGTCATCCAAAATTCATGCATTTTTTTAATCTCAAAGGATCCGAACCATAGGGAAAAATACCCGTGTATGAAAGCAAAGGCACCACAAAGAATATTTCAGGCGAGTGGGAAGATTCACTAACATCTTGGCAAATTTGTTTGAAAGGATGTGACATATAACCAGATATCTAGCATCAAATTTCCCATCCTTCACCCATCATCATGTCCCTCCCTACAGTCATAAGAGGATAGCAATCATTTTCCTCGACGTGCTCATTCACTTATGTATCAGATATTAACAGATCGGGCTAGGCATGACTAGTCATGTCGCTCCATCCGCTGTCTCACAAGACACATGCCAGGTTCCTATAATAAAGAGCAGGGAGAACAAGGAAAAATCAATCTACACGTAGTCTAGTTTCCACTTATGTAACTATATTGATGCCCAAAATAGAAAACGATGATCCACCCGTGCGATTCACAGGATGGGATTATCAACCATCATGGCTACAGATGTGGGAAAAAGTTGTTCTATGCATTGCTATGGGAGGAAATTCCTTCTCAGGTATCATTAGCTCAACCGAGAAATTAGAAGGGCATTTGGTAGTCCACCTTAATGTGCAGTTGTATCAATTGACCGACCTGAGGCATCATCTCGAGGCAAAATATTTCAAGCTTCGATCATTAATACCCTGCACCAACAAGAAGAGAGGTCTTAGCAGAAGGTGTGGGTAGGCCTTTCAACCAATCAGAAACCCTAATCATTCCATGGTCTCCACACACTTACTCAGATGCGCACAACACCAAAACTAGGTGCCAACGATTCACTAGCCCATATATACAATTAAAAGGGTTCTCGATCAGGGACATTACAGTGCTTTTGCACGGTGTTTGAAAATTTACGTCTAGATTCCCCGTGGATTCAATGGGCTCCAGAGCTCTGAACTGTGCGGCATTTGTCACATGAATCGGGGATGTATTGTCCTTTTACTATATGTATTTATGTTTGACATTATTTTATTGAGAAGTGTTTATTCATTAATATATATTATATGCAAATGTGAGTTTTTTTATTAAATAATATGGATAGCATGGAAACAATAAATTTAATAAAAATTAATTAAATATATCCATAAAATTTTGAGTATATATATCTATGCCATATCAATTAATCAAAATTAATCAATATAGACTTAATATTATTAATGAAATTTCATTACATTACGTTTTTGTCTTGCATAATCTAAATGCAATATTTGTAGAAGTAACTTCATAATTCGTAAAAGTACATTAAAGAAAAAAAAAAAATTAAGTGAAATTTAGGCATTGTTTGTTAAATAAAGATTTATTTCATTCATATAAAATAGATACTCAATGAATTTAAGATATTCAATACTTAATTATGTATATCAGTATTGCATGTACTTAGTTTAGCGTATATAGAATTAACAAAAGCTAATTTTTACTTTATTTTAAAACAAAAGGATTGAAAGGGAGTTTTGATGTTACCTAAAGCAGTGTGCGCCCCAAACTTTTTAAGAATGTTTTAGTAAAATGTAATTGTGTTTATGATTGTAGAAGATAATTTTCACTTTATTTTAAGACAAGAGGATTGCAAGTATCTAGATAAAAGAGATTTTGATGTTTCAAAAGACATGCAAAGCTTAAATTTTTAGAAAAAATTAAAAAATATATAATAGTGTTTATGAAGGTAAAAACATAGCTTCTGTGGGCAATTCAAAGGAAAACCATGTATGCTAAATAAAATTAATTATATTGTTATAAATATTTATATTTATGAAAATGTAATGAAAAAAACTTTTTAGAGATGAATGTGAAATACTTGTTGAATCAATTGTGGTGCTTTAATGTCATTAAAAAATATAAATAATATATAATTTATTACGCGGAAAGGCGTACACCTATTGACCATGGGCACATTTAATAGGTTTTTAGTGCTTAATCAGTTTTGTATGGACAAGATTAAATATTGATGGAATATTCTTAGTAGTCCCAATAAATCAATGGTTGTGATTTCAACCACTAACTTCCTCACTATTATAAAGACATCAGTTTACATGTTTATTTTTTTACTTTTATTTAATCATATTTAAAATTTATTATGGTGGATAGTTGATTGCCACGTATGAGTGATTAGGGTTTCATTTTCTAAGCCAACCTAAACATTTGGCCTTCACCAGCCATGTTCTGGTCCAGCCAACTCCTTCAGACTCCTTCCGTCCACCTCTGGGCCGTTTCTCTTTCCCAACGGTTCAGATTTTGCAAGCCGTCTTTTTGCAAGCAGTCATTTCGACGTTCACGAGCTACGAGTTTGTGGCTGTGCTAATTATAATAATATAAATACTGTATTATAATGATATATACACAATAATATCATATATTATTGTAACTAACTAATATTAAAATTCAATTATTTAAATTAAATAATATACTTCTTCTTTTATTTAAAAAATTAAATAATCTAAGAAAACATATAATAAAAAAATTAAAAAATGAGTATATTTTATATAAAGAATAACTTGATTATTACATGCACATAAGTACACACAATTTATTGTTGGTGGAAGCTGTTGAGTATGAAATATGCGGGACTAATACATTGAATGGTAAAATAAATTTAATAACCCAACCAAAGAAGGTAAGAATATGCTGGAGAATCTTTATCAACGTAAGCTCTGAAGAGTCTTTATTAAAGGGAATACCCAGCGGCTCTGGAGAGTCGTTATTGAAGGGAATACCCGCCGGCTCATTGACGTAAAGCGAATACACCGCGGATCTCGGGATTCTTTATTAACGTAAAACGAATACCTTGAAGAATCTTCATTTATGATATCCATGTAGAGTTAAGAGCGATAGAAACCGAACTGAAATATTATTACCTGAATTACCTGCCGAGTTAAATTCTCTACGTTATGAGTTATTCTATACGTTCAAAGGTCAAAAATTCCCCTCCCGCACGGAACTTTTAATTCTACAATGCAAAAAGGTCAAAATGTAGCCTTCCAGAACTTTTATTTTAACTACTCCAGCTCCAACAACTCCAACGGATAAGCCACCAACATCTTAAAACCGCGTATTAATTCAAGAAAAGTGGAATAAACCACCAACATCTTTAGGTATAACATCATTATATTTTAACGACTATGCTGCACTTTGGGTAATATCGGTGACGTTTACAACATGCGCTCCCACCTTTTCTCTTCTCTTTATTCAGTACGATCCAATCCCTCCCTTTTATACCAATGAGCATGTGGGCCAAATCAGCTCTGTCTTCTAGAGCCTACTGGGACTCTATTCCTCTAATCCTTATAAGGATCTTTGTACTTTGCAGATTGTTTTATATGCAATCTCTACTCTAGATTGGCTAAGTGGCTCTTTCACTTATTTAACTTGTGCACCACAAGATAGAAGACTACACAATGGAAAATAAACCTTAGTTCTCAATATGCCATTCAATGTTAGGTTTGTAGCTCCTTTTGAAGTGGAGTGCTATGTTCTCACCATTGATTGTTAGATGTACATGCAACAATTAAATGTACCATAATTGACAAAGATAATTGATCTTGGGATAGTTTCTTTTCTATCAATGTAAGAAGAAACTCTTTGTAGTCTCCATAGGTGTTTATTTCCAACCTCAAAACCCTAACACTAAAAAAAAGGAGACACCTTTATATACCATTCATATGGGTGTCATTAATATAACTCAAACTTTGTTCTCTTATG
>ML817755.1:121729-174571 GCA_009831015.1 Picea engelmannii | reverse complement strand
TATATATATATATATATATATATATATATATATATATATATATATATATATATATATATATATATATATATATATATATATATATATATATATATATAGTCTTACAAACAATTAATGTAAAATTAACATCAACCACATGGTTTTGTATTTACTATTTATTAGTGATGATAATAAAAGTTTCATTTTGTTTTATTTCTTTTTCATAACAAATTATGTTTTGATATCTAGGTAGCACATAGCTTTAGATGATATATAGAATTAAAAAATGTACGAATATCTAGGTCGTTCCTATTTTGAGAAGATATATATATTTTGTCTTACAAACAATTAATGTAAAATTAACATCAACCACGTGGTTTTGTATTTACTATTAATTAGTGATGATAATAAAAGTTTCATTTTGTTTTATTTCATTTTCATAACAAATTATGTTTTGATATCTAGGTAGCAAATAACTTTAGATGATATATAGAATTAAAAAATTTACGCATGTAATATCTTTTGTTTTTGCTATATACTTGGAAAAATTTATTACACCATTCACTTCTCTATATTATCATTGTTTCACTATTTGCTCTCTCACTAAGTATAATGATCATAAAAAATGTTACTCAATTCTTTTCGGCATTCCCTTTCCCCCACTTTGGGGGTATGCTAGTAATATTTTAGGTTTAGATATGATAATTTAATAAGTTCATATTCATGTAATGAGGGTATACTTTCTCTTAGTTGTTAAAATTAGTGTAGAATATAAGAATTTATATATTTAGTGAGGTAATTGATGAGATTAATAGTAAATACTAATATTTGGCAAGAAGGTAGAAGAAGGCAAATGCTTTAAGGTTAGATGGTGATAAAACAATGATGTGGAATGTCTCTCTAGAGAATTTACATAGAAGCCATGTTAGAATAACTAAGGAGGAAGATGTCGTTATGTGGTCAAAAAATAAAACTTTAGAATATTACTTTGTTAGGTTGGGCTATTAAGCAAATTTTTTATATGAGCCTGAAAATAGAGCTTAGTGGTGGAAATTGTTATGGAAGGTAAAGACTCTAAAAAATCTAAAATTTTCTTATGGTTAATTTTAATGAATAAAGTGGCACCAATATATTCCTTTAGTTTCTACTATCATAACAACCTAATAATTACGCTCCTGGAAAAAACAACAAGCAGAGACTCTGCAAAAAAATGGTGCTAGGGTTTCAACACCTGTGCGTGTGCATTAATGGCCCCTCTGAGGGAGGGGATCCGCCCTCGAGATCCCCATCCCCAAATCTGCAGGCCTTCCAGGCCCTCATCTCGTCTTAAGCTAAAGCTCCCAAGCCCCCGCCCTCCCAATTCGTCAAAAAGGTGGTTGGAATCCCCAAGGTTACTGTATTCGCCCCTTCAACGCGACCTTTAGCACTCAGACTCACAGATCGAGGATTAATAGGCCAATTCATAGGACTGTGGCCATCCCCAAAAGCCATGCACATCTAGTTGGAAGAAAACTGGTGCAAGCTGATCAAGGGACAATTGTCGGCAACCTTCTGTGGTAAGGGATTCTTCGCATTTTTGTTCGAAAAAGAAGAAGATAGAGATTTGATTTTTCAAAGCGGTCCCTATTTCATGGGGCCCAGAGGAATGTACCTGAACAAATGGACTCCAGAATTTAGCCCAGAGAATGATATCCCCTCAACAGTCCCAGTATGGGTGAGGCCACCCTTCCTCCCCCTCCATTGCTGGAATGATGAAACCATTAGAAACATAGGAAACACCCTCGGCAACTACATCAATCATGCTGAACCCCAAGAAGGCCTTCAGGTCTACGCCAGACTGTGTGTAGAAGTGGATCTGGAAAAAGGTCTCCCAGAAGCAATACAACTGAACTTGGACAGTTGGTCCTACATTCAACAGGTATACTATGAACAAATTCCCTTCAAATGTAAAATATGCCACGAATATGGACATTTTTCAAAATCTTGTCCCCAGGCCAAAGACATGCAGGACCAAGATCCCAAACAAGATCAGTGGCAACAACCAAAAAGGAAAAAAACAAATGGGAAAACCCAACCTATTCTGACTCAAAACCAAAGGGAAAAACCTCCTAATCCAAAAGAAAAAATTCTCGAATCCCCACAAAAAGGAGAATCAAGATACAATCGATATGCAGAGTTCCACCAAGATGGCGACCTCTAAGAAGTTAGGGAATCCCAGGAAGAAAACATTGGAAAGGTACAAGAAGAGGAAAGAAAAGGAAATGACAAAGCCCTAGAAAAGGAAAAAGAAGTCTTGGATCTAAGTGGAGAATCCTCAAAATCTCTCCACACCCAAAATATGGAAAATCCATAAATGTCAGAAGAAGAAAGACAAGACTCCTTAGAAAGTGAATCCGACCTGGAATTAACTCAAAATTTAAACAACGGGAGACATGGAAGGAAATCACATAGAAATAAAAGAGAATCGACAACAGATAGAGAAAAGGAACTAGGCATGCAAAAAACAATCGAGGAAACTCTAAAGAAAGATGGAAAAACTGGGAAGAACAAGGCAGCCCAACATAAGGGAACAACTTCATGGCCCTTGAGAGGGGGGGAACCCAAACATCTTGATAAATGAAGAAAATCGTCTCCTGGAATTGTAGGGGATTAGGAAGTAATCTCAAGAAAGAAGAAGTCAAAAAATTGATACAAGCAAAAAAACCTTCAATCCTCATGCTCCAAGAGATGAAAATGAGGGAGCAGGAAACCCTCAAAGACCTGCAAAAAATATGGAACAAATGTGATGGTGGTGCAGTGAGCTCCAGAGGGGCTTCAGGTGGAATCAAAATTATATGGAAGATGGAAGATTTCGACCTACAAGCTCAAATGCAAACCCAATTATGGCTTATGGTAAATCTTCTCAACAAAGTCTCAGGTATGCTTTTTTCCATCTTCAATGTTTACATGCCAAACAACTGTAATGAAAAAATTGAATGTTGGCAATCCTTGCTAGACCTTGTCAAGGACAATCCTCCCCAAAACCTCATTATTGCAGGAGACTTCAACACAACCAGAGCCTCAAAGGAAAAAAGAGGAGGCTCGGTGGTAAGAGATCAATTTCAGGAATGATTGAAGGACCTTATCTCGGACCTGGATCTCTATGATGTTCCCTCGAACAAGGGAATCTACACTTGGAATAACATAAGAGCAGGGCCTAGACACATAGCCACAAGATTGGATATATTTTTTATCAGCAGCTCACTGTTGTCCCCCCCCAAAAAGCCTTGCTCAACGAAAATTCCTTGGGCGAGCTTGGATCACCGCCCCATTAGACTAGCCTTCAAAGCTCAACAGAAATGGGGTCTTATTCCCTTCAAACTAAACCCCCTCTGGCTAGAAATACCTGAGATCATTCAATCCATATCCAAGATATGGAACCAGTGGATCACAGGCTCACCAAATTACATCTGGGAGAAAAAGCTCAAACTAGTTAAGGACCTCTTAAAGAGCTGGGATAAAAACACTATACAAAGCAAAGAAAAAGACAAAAAGTCTTAGCTGGAGGCTCTTCAAGAAGAAATGGAAACTATAGAGATTCAACAGAACCTCCTCACCCAAGAGAAAAAACTTCACAAAGAGTACCTCCAAGCTCTAGCTGAAGAGGAAAACGCTTGGCGACTTAAATCTAGGAGTCTATGGCTGAAACTAGGAGACCAAAATACTTCCTTCTTCCACAATCAAGCCAAAGTTAGGAACTGGTCAAATCAAATTTCTGAACTCAAAACCCCTGAGGGTGAAATCCTGAAGGATATCGCCCAAATCAAGCAGCACACCTCCTCCAATTTCCAAAATCTGTACACCACCTCTGGCAAGGATGAGGATCACCTTTATTAAGCCTTTCTCTAGCATATTCCTCGAAAGATTACCAAGGTTGAAAACACCCACCTTGACAGACACATCGAGGAAGCAGAAATCCTTAGAGCATTGAACCAATTCCAAGATGACAAAGCTCTGGGTCCTAATGGCTTCACCTTGCATTTCTATAAAAAATGTTGGCATATCATCAAGAAAGACTTCATAAGAATGGTACGTTTCGCTCACAAGGCTAAAAAGTTGGGCGGAGCAACTAAATCTTCTTTCTTGTCTCTCCTCCCAAAAGAACCTCGAGCCTCCTCCCTTAATCGCTTCAGACCCATCTCCCTGTGCAACATTTCATATAAAGTCTTGTCCAAAATAATTGCAAACAGACTCAACCCCTCCTCAGCCCGCTAATCCTTCCAAACCAAGGAGGCTTTGTAGCTGGTTTCCAGATTTGGGACAACTTCATTCTTGTCCAAGAGGCAATCCATGCCAGTAGCTCCTGAGGGGACTCTGGCATGGCTATAAAACTAGACTTGGCCAACGCTTTTGACAGAGTGGAACATAACTTCCTCTTCAAGGTTTTGAGAAAATTTGGTTTCAATCAGAGCTTCATAGGTTGGATCTACTCCTGTATCGCCTCTCCTTGGATAGCACCCCTAATAAATGGAAGACCAGGTCCCTTCTTCAAGGCATCCAAGGTCTAATACAAGGCTTCCCCCTTTCCCCCCTGCTCTATGTGATCATGGCTGAATCACTAAACATAAATCTCGAATGGGAAAGCACAAATGCCAACATTCCTGGAATAAAAATTGCTCAAGGAGTAAAAAGACTGAACCACTCTCAATTTGCAGACGACGCAATCCTCCTAAGTGGAGCTTCCAAAACCCTGGCCAGAAGAATCCTCTAAGTCCTGGATACCTACCTTACAGTTTCGGGAGGTCTCCTAAACAAAGAAAAATGCCAAATTTATACTTGGAATGTCTCGGCAATTATCAGAGTGGGAATAACTCAAATCATGGGGTTTTCCATTACCCAAGACTGGAAATCCTTCAAATACTTGGGCCTTCCTCTTTTCATTAAAGCGCTCCCTGGAGATTTTTGGCACCATTTCATCCAAAATATCAGGGAAAAGATGGAAAAATGGAGGTCATGGTGGCTCAATCCAGTAGGTAGGGTAGTGTTGATCAAATATGTTCTCTCGGCCCTCCCCCTGTATCAATTCTATACCCTTCTATCCCCAAAGGTAATCCTTAAAGAAATGGCCCAAATCATGCGCAAATTCCTGTGGCAAGGGGGAAAAGGCAACCACAAAAAATTCCACTTGGCAAATTGGGAAACAATCACTCTACCTAAAAAAAGTGGGGGTCTGGGAATCAGGGACCCCGAAATCACCAATTCTACAGTGGGATCCAAACTCCTTTGGAGGATAGTTTCAGGTGGTAATGACTGGTGGAAACGGGCACTTGTCAACACGTACTGACTGGGTAAAAGAAAAAGGAGTATGGACAATCCACAAACCCATCAAACAAGCTGTCAAATATGGAAATTAATAAAGGGCGTTGCCCCTTTCTTCAAAGAGAACCTTTCCTAGATCTCGAGAAATGGGAAAACAATTAGAATCTGGCAGGACCAAATCTTCGGGGTGACTTTCAACCCTCACAAAGGAAATCTCATGGAGCTAAAATGTTGGATGCTAGGCACAAGCAAGTGCACCCTATACGACATCTCAACCTGGAATGACAATGGAAGCTGTAGAGATTGGAACTTGGGGGATGTCCCACAACATCTGATAGCATAGGATCATCGCCTGACCATGCTTCTGAAAGATGCAACCCCCATTCAAAAAACATTTCCAGATAACAGGGGTTGGGGGGACAAAGGATACTCGGTCAAAGATGGTTATAACAATATCCTCGATATCACAAGAGACTATCAAACCTTAGCAAAATGGAATAATGTCTGGAATCGGGACTCCCTCCCCAAAATCAACTTCTTCACTTGGACTCTAGTGCATGATAAAATCTTAAGAGGGGAAAACCTCATGAAAAGAGGCTTTCATGGCCCCTTCATCTGCCCTCTTTGCCAAAACAGTCAAGAGAGCATCAACCATTTATTTTGGGATTGCTCTTTTGCGAGAAAGATTTGGATCTTAGCCTTTGGGGATCTTGCTAGAAATATAAGATGGCCCTCTTCTCCCCATCCCAGCCTGGGAAATTAGGACAAGTACTACCGGGGATCCTTCAAGGACAAGCCAGCTCTGAAGCACATTTAGCGGGCGATGCCAAAGTTTATCTACTGGCAAATCTCGATAATGAGAAACAAAAAAATCTTTCAAGGTAAGGCCTCCCTTCCCCAAACAACAGCTACTAAAACAAAGTTGTTGCTCTCAGAATCCATAAATTCAAAACCCCTAAAAATAGAGGACCCAACCAATTGGACCGCCCGGAAAAAAGACTGGATGGAAAGCTTCAATCTCAGGGCTTCTAAGAACATCAATGCAACAAATAGATCAAGCTGGCAAGTTCACAACACAATCAACATAGAACTATGGATCCAAAAGAAAAAAGTCCATACCCTTTGTTTTGATGGAGCTTGAAAGGGAAACCCAGGGGAGGTAGGCGTCGGGGGGAGGTACTCTTTGATCCTGGAGGAAAAAAAGCCTCAAGATACCATTGGAATATGGGGACGAAAACTAACAAAAAAGTTGAGGCTTACACCCTCTTAAAAGGAGTACAATTCGCCCAAACCAAGGGAATCTGAGAGCTTGTAGTTCTAGGGGACTCCAAAACCATAATAAGAATGATGATACAGGGAACAAACCCCAGAGACCCAAGCCTAAAGAAAATCATGGACAAAACCAGATTGGTCTCCCGAGATATCAGAACCACCTTCTACCACATTCTAAGGGAAAACAACAGTGAAGCCGACAAGATGGCCAATGCAACAATAGGGGCAAAGCTAGGCGCCCTAAGTATAGACAAGGTCTCAACCCTAGCTCCCATTTACTAATGATCGTCTTGGATCAGAAGATGGCCAGCGCAAGAAGGTGCTACCCTTTGGGTCCAACCAAAACTCATGGGCACATGGGTAGGAAGGAATGTTTCCATGACCAAAATAAGAAGGAAGGGGGCTTATTTGCGCAACTAAGATTGGGCCCACCGGGTGAATGGATAAGCAACCCCAACAACATAAGGTGGATGCTTGCAGTCATCCACATGGATCAGGGAAAATGCAGGGCCACCAGGTGGCATGCACAACACGCAGATCTCTCTATCTGAGACAACGAGGTGGTCATCATCACGGAAAGTGTGAAATCCCTGGTTCACGTGGGAAATCCGGACTCTCTCCCACATTCGTGTGTGATTGCGGTACGGGAATTTTAACTCCCACAACGCAGTAGCTCCTTCGTTGTCAACCTCACCTCCACCCTCCCTTCCATGGCGTCGGATGGAACAGTTTGCAGGAATCCTCCCACAAACTCGCAAGTAAGTACGACATTTCCTTTTTCAGAAATCATGACATCGTCCTTGTCTAGTGTATGGCTCCTGTGGGATTTCCCATTCGCTTGTTTGTCTTCTTTGGTCCAGATGTTATTTATCCTAGCCTCCTCGCCACCCTCACGGTATGTCAGGTTTTTGTTAAGAGTAACCTGGATCTCTCCTTTCCCTAGCTCTGAGTCCTACTTCCTGGCTTTCAAGACTCCCTTCTCCCCCATCCTCAGAGCTTGGTTTGGCCCCACGCTTCTTCACGCCCCCCTGAATTATTACGCTACTAATCCTCAGAACTAATATGCTCCTTTGTTTTCTACGTCGTTCTCTGACTTCCTGCTCTTTAGCCGATATTTTGTGCTCCTACAAGTCATCCCTTCATGTTCGTAAGCTAGCCTCTCCTTCTACTCGAATTTCCTTCTTTGCTCCATGCAGAACCCTCAAGAGACATTCAGGTCTGGCCACTCCTTAGGAAACAACGAAATGCAGCAAGCAACTATATCTCAGGAGGACTTGGGAAGATGGCCATAGGATGACTGGGAAGTAGATTGTGGTGGTTGCAGTAGTCTAAGAGTCCAAATGGGCGCAATGAGCGCCAACCGTGCCTTCGAGCTGGAGACCTTATCCCAACACCGATTTCTAATAAGAAATATTCAATATGAAAGTGACGCCCAATGCAGCCAAATTGAAACCAACCGCTTGAACATCGAGATGTTGCAACAAAGATTGGATTAGCTAGATGACTCGCAGGCTCCCCCGAGCAACTCGAAAGACCAACAGGGTTACTCAAGGAACGTCCAATCGAACTCAATCAACCAAGTTCTGGCCCTAAACGAACCCCTCCCAGAATTCAGGGCGAACATGCAGCAAACAAAAGTGGAAAAGGGTAATTACGCTGAAATCTTTGTATGTTTTTCCAAATAATATATATCAGTGGCTCCTTTTGCCGAATATATCCAGGAAATTCAACATACAGAAATTTTGAAAATCATGGGGGATGCTACTTACTATATGAAAATCCCTACTTTTGTAATCAACTCTACTTGAGAGGGAACTCGACACAGTCTGTGAGGACCTTTGTTTTGTAACACCAGTGGATTCATCCACACAGTTAATATAATTTCTCCAGTTTTTGTTAAAAAAAATAAAATCAATGAATAGTGTTAACTTGGAATAATCTATAAAAACAAGCTAAATAGGGGCTTGGAATATGTATTCTATGTAGGGAAGATGAGGAGATTGTAACACATTTGGTCATAAAATGCACTTATGTCAAGAAATTGTGGGAAAAGTGGATGAGTTCATAGGTTTAAAGGATGTTTGGGTGGGAGATTTTGTAGAGCAATGCATAAGAAGTACTACAAGATATTGTGAAAAGTAATACAGAACAAATGTACATTTAGACCATGACTCATCAGATGCAAAGATAAATGTGCTTTGGACATTATTCATGAAACTCAAGGCATTCAGATACATTTCCATACACAAAGGATGAAGCTTTCTCAAGATGCATTCACAACAAAACAGAGGTGAGTCATTCGTTCAGATCTCCTTTCTCTCTCCTATTTATGCACATAATATCTCTAAACATAAGCATTATCACAAAAACAAACTGCAGCTCTAACTTTTCTACAACTCACATACAATCCTCTACTGAAAGAATCACTACTAATGAACAAAAACCCAACCCTTTCATATTCTCATGCACCCCCCATATCTCCCACGGAGCGTGGAAATCATAACAACCTTACCAGCTCACCCACGACCTCAACCATGATCAATCAAGTCGTTACAAAAATGGTTACAATCATTGAATATCTTCTAAGATCTAGCCTGCATGTGGTTTCTTTGAGTCCTTGTGTGTAATACAAAACTAGGTTGGTGTGCACAGTATATCCTTGGATGGTGCAGACACTGAACTTGGAACCGTGAGGTGCATATTCTTAGGCGCGCGCACAATGCTGACTTTTGGCACATGTGTAGTCTCTTCAAAACCTTAGGGTGCGAATAGTCCATATGGAGAAATAAAATCCTTCTAGGTTAATTTCAGACTTCAAGGCTTGGCCAAAAACATCCATGTTAATTTAGGAGGTGTTCTAAACTTAACAATGAACAATGGAAAAGTATTGGCGAGCAATCCAAAACAAGATATTGTAGTTGATTATTTCTCTTGGATGTATGAAGATCCAGGACTTTGTGAAGTGGAATCTAATATGTTGGTTCCAACATCAAAGAATTATAGAAGTCAAATGAATGGGGTTTCAAAAAGGTTAGATAAGGTTTTGGCAGAAGAGAAAATTTTGGAGGCTAGAAGGTTGAAATCATGGAGAGGGTAAGGATCGTCTTCAAATCACCTCTCTATTCTACATCAAAGAAAAAAACATGACTATAAACCTTAGAGACCTTTTAAATTCAATCATACATGGCTCGAATAAGGATTTAGAAATATGGTTACATGGAATTGGAGGAAGTTTGAGACAAACTCAAGAGAAACAACTCAAAAATAAAAAGGCCAATGGACAAAGAAAAGTCCAATGAAACTCAAAAAGAGTTAACAAAAACTGAGGTACATATTATGTTATTGTTTGAAAGCAATAAAAGAGGTATCTTTATAGAGAAAGAGAGCAGAAAACTAAAACTTTTAAGAGAAAGGGAAAGTTATAGAGAAAGAATTGGAGTGGAGATTGAAAAGTAGGGCTATTTGGTTGACAAAAGGTAACGAAAACACTAAATTCTTTCAAAATTGGAGTGGAGTGGAGATTGAAAAATTGGGCTATTTGGTTGACAAAAGGCAACCAAAACATTAAATTCTTTCAAAATTATGCTAAACATTGTAAGAATATAAATATTATATGGAAGATAAAGGAACATGGGGCATTCTAAGGCTAGAACTTTCTTATAAATAACAATGTTGACGATTAAAATGTCAATGAGGATTTTGCCCGCAAAGTATTGCTAAAAGCCTATTATTATAAGCTAATGATATATATATAATACTAGTAGGTGGGACCTCCTTGTAGATTGAAGGATCTTATGAGTTTCTTATTTGATATTTATGTTGTTGTTCGACACTGCTTACAAGGTTCTACATGATTGATGATGAAATCTTAGTTTTATTTGCGACATAATGGCAGATGGATAATGCATGCTATGTGTGGGTTTCGTTACTCTAAAATCTCAATTCCATGTCATGATGGCTTATGTGAACTATTATTACAATGTTATTGGTGCCATGACCTATTACATGTTACACCTGCACAAAACACTTGTTAGTCATGACAAAAGATAAAAGAAATATGGAAAAATCTAAGGGGAATAAACTAAACTATGCAATACTATGCTAGACTATATGCATTGGAAAATTAAAAAGGTTGATGTTAGTCCTAACTAGCAATGTTAGTGGATGTTAGTGGCTATATGATATATTGAGTCATATGAAGGCACATTTGATATGTGTTGTGGTATGTTTGGCAATGGTTAATGTGATATAGGGTGGCGCACTTGGAAAGTAATGGATGTTAGTTTCAATGCATAGATTAATTGAATGGATTAATTGATGGTTGGATGGTGTGTACTAAGTAATTGAATAAGTGGAGGATGGAAGCGATGTGCATTTACTGCACATCACTCCATACCTCTCCTAATGGATGTCATCCTAGCTTGGCTATTGTTCAATTGTTGTTCGTTGTGGTTAAGCTCCGATTTTCAGGCAAGGAAAGAACTGCTCGACCAAGATCACATTTTTAAGGCTTTTTTGTTACAGATATGTCTTTTCCGCCATCCATGAACTCGCTATGGTTATGAAATAGATATTGGCTTGGTAATGTATTGGTCTGTGATTTTATTGAGACTGGAAACTATGTAGACTTGTGATATTTCTCTGGAATGGTTGGTTGTGTGTATTCATTGTAAACGAAAAAAATGGATGTTGAAGTCACAATTTCATTGATGATTCTGTGTGGTGGAAGCCATGAAGGCTCTTTGTTGTCTTATGGGTTTTGGTTGAAGGGTTCATTCGTCCAGACTTGTTGGCCGTCTCCACACAGTTCTTGTAAACATACCCAGTCGTATTTGGTGTTATGGGGTTGTTGTGTTTGATTGTGAACCACCTTGGGTCACTGCATATCGTTTTCACCTAGTTGTGGGCTCGTTTATGTTGTTGGTGTCTACGCAGTGGGTTATGATGGCTATTATGCCAAGAGGCTTGCTTTATGGTTGGTTTCTATTTCATGGCTCTACTTTTATATCAGCATTATTGGTTTTTTTTTGGGAAAACCGTGAGGGTTATGCCCTGCGTGTTCTCAATGTTATTTATTAGCCAGTGAGGAACCTCTGCTCCTCTGTTCCTAATCTCTCCTACCTGGTGTGAACTTTCGCCCTGTCTTGCAAACAAATGGTTATGTGGCCTATGTGTCCATCGTGTTGTCTCGAAGGGTTCTCCTCTGTTGTTGATGTGGTCGAATGCAATCTCCATGTGTTGGTTCCACTGATCGAACCCTTGATTACTCAGAGCCCACTCTTGATTATTCAAAGCCCGATTTTGATAAATGAACGGTTATTTCCAGTTGAGCACATGGTTGACTGTTATGAGTTGGTGGAGTATCGTCAACAGTGGTTGATTATTGGTTGTCTCTATTAATAGCATTGACAATGGTTTTTATGATTGGTGTATAATCGTTGTATTCTTTTATTGTGGCAATTGATTCGATAGTTCAGCATGGTTTAAATTGGTTGATTTGAGAAAAAATTGGGCATACAGTTGCTACCTCCTTGTATTGGATTGATAACTCAACATCGTTTGATGTTTTGATTCAGAGTAATTAGACATGTACAATCGTATAAATGCTCTTGCGTTTTGAATGGTCTGTGTGTTCCTACAACATCGTATAAGTTGAAATGATGGTTGATGTTACCGTGTGTTTAAATTGCCAATCGGGATTATTGCAATTTGAAATGTTGATGATTGTGTTTTGGTTGTCCACTGTGTATGTTTGATGGATATCGTGCATCGTATCGTTGATTTCACCATCAAAGATGGGCATGGGTTCTATAATAGTATGGTTTCATTGCAATTTAATTGTCAAGTTGAATTGAGGAATGGAATCGGGCACGATTTTAAAATAACTTGTGTCTGTGTTTGATTTGAAGGATTAATTTATGACAATGTTTGATGGTTTGGATGTTGAACAGAGTTGATACAAATGACTCTATGCTCATTGGAATTGTGTTAAATGTTAAGAAGAAGAAGTGAGAGGAAACATAATTCTTGTACAAGTTGTTTTGGAAGGCATATTATTTTGAGTATGATGACACTGTGATTAATTGAGAGTGTTAAGGATTTAAATGCGAACAATGAGCAAGTTTAACACACAGTAATGGTTAGATTATACACAAAAATTGTTTAATTGATCACAACAATTATTTGGTTAATGTTGGATCGTTTGCATTAAATACATAATTGTTTTATGGATTACTTAATTGATTTTATGAACAATATCTGCTCTTTTCCCCTACCATTATTTCACTTTTCGCTAATGACAATCCCCTCGCCTTCCCATATTCATTACTCACTCCTTGTTCCTAAAATTCAATTACAGTTAAGAGGAACTTTGTATTATGACAGTTTACGATGGATTACAGTGATATGTTCTTTGGTTTATATTACAGTGGATTGTTTGTTGTCTAAGAGCAGTAATCGTGATCCTTTCCCCCTCATGTTAACATTTTTCCACTCAATACAACCCCTCGCATATCTCAAAAACTTTTCTCACCCCCTGCTCATGGACAATGATTAAACAATTTGTATGGATTGGATTGCATGAGTCTGATATGTTGAGCCAAAATTTATTTCATATTTTAAAAAGAGTTATCATGTATGGTTGTTAAAGAAACTATTTGCTAATCAATTATGCATACAGGAATGAGATTTTTCAGTCGAGGTAGCCATGGAAGAGGTAACCAAGGCAGAGGTAACTGAGGCAGAGGTAATTGGAACAGGGGCCCTAGAAAGCCAAGATTCTCCATACACTTTGATGCTAACTCGCAAGAGTTAGGCCAACTATTTCAAGATGGGTTCTTTAATTGGATTGGGCAAGGAGTGGTCCAACCTAGGCCTGAAAGGCCTCCCTTACAAGCCCCACAGGCCCCTGGTGTCCCTGTGCATCCTCATGTCTCACTACAGCCTGAAGTTCCTGAGAACGACGAATGGCAAGAGATTTTCCACTCAATAGTCTCCCAACATCGTGGTTGGCCTAACTTGTCGTTACCTGCTCCCCCACCCATCAATCAAATTGTACAAGTTGCCCCTATACACTCACCAATTCAATATTCCCATGCAAGTAAAAGGTTGAAAACTGAGGCCCACCATGCCCCTGACAAAGGAAAAGTCATCGTTGCCCCTTCCTCACCCTCCAATGGATCTGATAAATCTGTGTCCTCTCGCATGCATTTGAGGGATGATTTCTCTCACGTGATCAACGAGATTAGGCCTAAAGGCTCAACACAACCTAAGGAAAATTCAGAGAGATCAAAAGGTGACAGCAACAACAAGGGAAATATTGCATCTCAGAGTGGAAAATATGGATTTTAAGTTTTTATTGAGAACAATTGACTTCTGAATTTTTTGGACAACATACTATTTTTGGATATATGAGTAATATATTTTGGAAATAATTTCAAATATCATTGAGATAAATTGTAAAATATGAATGTGATGATGGGAATAGGGATGTTTTGTTTAATTAACTAGTTGTGTTATGATTGTTAAAAGCTAAAGGGAGTCACAAGGGGTCCCACCTACTAGTTATTATTTATTTAAAAACCCTTATTATGATTTATTACTTTTCCCCCTAACTAAAAGTTGGTTGAGTTTTGGTTATCTTAGCCAATGAAGTAGTTCAACTACTTCAACCAATTCTAATTTGTTTAAAGGCAAAAGGAAAGGGAGGAACAAGAGGAGAATAGAAGGAGAAGCATACTAAGGTTTGCTCTTTGAGTTTTTGTTGAGATAATTCAGTTTTCATTCATTCCTTAATTCATTAGAAGCCTAATTGTTTTTTATGATAGCAGGGGTCCTATTGTAGACAACAAGATTCACGACTGAATTACATCATTAAGACACTTTTTTTTCAGAGGTGTTGATCTATCTTTGATAGTTTGTGTAGACTTGTCTGTCTGTGAATTAGTTTTCATGACTGACAAAGCCTATTGTGCAGAGTCTAGTGGCCAGCAATCTGTGGCAAGTTGATCCAACTTTTCAAGTTCAGTTTTTTTATTTTCTGTCAGAAGTCCTTTTGTATGTTTCATCGGGGACGTCTAAGTTTGACTTTGGTCCAAAACTTCCTCAGGAAATTTTGTAAAGAGAATGATTCTTTGATGAATTGGAATGAAATAAAGGATTGCTTTATGTCTCATCTGTTGTGATTATTGACTTGGTGTCTTTACTTTTGTCTCTACATTCATTTCAACATCTGACATGTTCAGAAAATTACATAAATAATGAATTTTTCAGCAAGCTTTTATTTATAAAAAAAACCATCCTAAGCACTTGTAAACAATACTTGTGAGTTAGGATACCAATTTTGATGGCTATAAATCTAGGGTGATATTCCCGTCTATCTTGTTTTAGCCAAGCAAGATCTGAAAATGCTCTAGTAAGATCATTTCATATCTTAAATACTTCAAAATTTTGTTTTAAAAACCTACTAGGTCTAATATAGCAAAGATTCTAAAAGTATCCTCTTTCTTTCAAGGATAATAGATGATAAATAAAATGAAGAGCTAGAAGACAAGGTTACAAAATAGAAACTCAAAACAATGTTGCAATCCTTTAAAAAGGCAAAGAGCCCAGGGTGGATCACTAGACATGAAATTTAAATTGGTCTTTTATGACTTTTTAAATGAAGAGTTTATAATTGTAATAGAAGAATCCATAGTGTCTGAAAAGGTATTAGGAGCCTTGAATGTGACATTAATAACTCTAATTCCAAACAAAAACGATCCAAAGACTTTTAATGATTATAGGGCTATCTCAATATGCAAATATATATGCAAAATTATAATGAAGACTCTCAATAATAGGTTCAAGAGTATTTTCTTGAGATTTATATTAGAAAAGCAATTTGGATTTCTTCACAATAAGTGAATTAGTGATGTTGTGGGAACAACACAAAGAGGTCTTTACTCAATAAAGATGAAGAAAATTCCAACTCTAGTGATGAAAATATATTTGGACAAGGTTTATGATAAGGACAGTGGACTACATCTCAAGTTAATGTTGATTTAAAAAGGGATGAGAATCCAAATAGTTAATTCGATAATGGGGTGTCTCTCCTCAGCTGCATTCACAATATTGATAAATATCTTAGGATCAAAGTTCTTCTATGCCACGAGGGGACTCCATAAAGGGTCTCTAAGGTCCCCCTTTCTATTGTTACTAGTGGTTGAGGATTTGAAACATAGGATGGTTTCATTATCCAAAAGGGATGGGTATTCTTAAGGGCATCAAGATGGGGAGTTCACTCTTACTGTCTCATCTTCTATTTGATGACAACATTATGTTGTTTGGATTAGGAACAATAAGAGAAGTATAAATAAGTTATTGATCTATAAAGTTAAGCAATAGGGATGGAAGTTAAAGTTTCAACTTCTCAATTCTATTTAACAGATTGGAGGAAGAATTGTTTTTATCAAATGCTGCCTCTTTACTCCATTACCCTTTACCCTTTGATAATGAGTTAAAATATCTTAGGTTGGGTGGGATGACAAATTGGTGTTATAGATGGTCATCTAGAAGTATTAGGTGTATTAGGTAGACCTTGGTGAAATCCGTTTTAGAGGGGATTCATGTTTATTCATTGTCTTTAGCACACATTCCTAAATGAATGTTGGAAAAATCCAAGGAAAATGATTTAGTTTTCAATGGATAGAGAAATGAGAAAAGGAAAGAATACCCCAAACTAAGTAGAAAAAACTCACAAAGCTGAAAGAGGCAAGGGGATGAGACTTAAAACACATCCACCCATTTGGCCAAGCATTAGCAGATACAAAGCCTCTAGAGAATGATGCAAAATGAATGTTATGGGGAAAAGTGATAGTGGCGAAGTATATAGCTCTTGGGCCAATTGAGTACAAGATTAGAAGGGAAGTAAACCATGTAGATGATCATTTGTGATTTGGAAGGCTTTAGTGAGTTTTTAGCGAGTCTTTCCACTATTCAGAAAATGGTTGGTTTGGAAGGTAGGAAAATGAAATAGAGTAAGAGTTGGGAAGGACACATGGGTGGATTTTGTTCAAGTAACTTCGAGCTATCATAACCTTAAAATAAATTCCTATAATAACCTAAGATCTATATCCTAGCATATGTAGCTAATCCAAGGTCTAGTCCTATTCAGACTCAAGGCTGGAAATCAGCTAGACAATCATAAATCAAAGGAGAAAATGCACAAAAATGACAACAGTACATTTCCAACCTTAAATACAATGCCATTAGACTTGAGGATGAAAAAGATGAAGTCATTTGGTCAATGAATAAAGGTTTGGGGAACTATACAATGAAGATAGGATGGAGGAGAAAATAGAAGGAGAAAATAAAAGATGGTGGAATCCTATAATACAGATGTTGAACGATGCTTTAAAAACTAGGATTTTTCTTAACAAGCATTATTTACCAAAGTGCTTACCTAGGACAATTGTATGAAAAAGACATGACTAGGCCTAGGTACATGTATTTTGTGTAAAAACAATAATGAATCTATATATCATCTATTGTTGGACAATTGGTTTGGATATATCATCTATTGTTGGACAATTGGTTTGGACCGTTGGTTGTCATTGATGTCAACCCTTGGAGATTGATGCCAACCCTAGGAGAAGTTTGGAATCCCTAGAGATGTGGTTGAGATTGATGGTGAGTTAGTTGTCATTGATGAGTGGTTGATGTCAATAGATGTGATGGGTGCATTTGATGTAGTCTACATGAAGCCTCATAGGTGTGGTTATGGAACTCGAAGTTGATCAAGGAAAAAGATCATGAAGGACGGTGTAAATGTAGGTAAATCACTCATGGATGGATATTCCTCGTCATGCCATTTCTGATAATAGGTGGTACGCCACGTGGTTCCTCATGGTTGAGGATTTATGAGGTCATGAAGTTGGAAGCCCCAAAAATGGGTTAAGAAGCCCCTAGTTGGTTACAATATGGGTTAAAAATCCCCTAATTGGTTGTAAGTCATTAATGAAAGGGAAAAGTGGTTGTAACAAGAAAGTTCAAGAAGCCCTAAAGTAAAGGAAAGAGGTTACTTAGAAAAATCATATATACACCTCAAGAAGTCACTCATAAGTACATTCACACACACATTCTATTGAATATCTTATATGTGAGTAAGTTATTTTTATCTGAGGTAACCAAGGAGATATGAGGTGAATTTCAGAGGGAAGATGAAGTAAAGAAGGGCTAAATTCCAAGGGAGGATGAAGTCTTGTGATGATGTGTTCTAAGGTATGTTATTTAAAGGTCGTCTTACCATTTTCATTGTAACATTGTTTATAGAACGATTCAAATAATGAAAATTGGAGGAGGTTGAGAAGACATGTCAAGGTACATGTGGTAAACATTTCAGCTTCTAGGTCATAGCATTTTCTGAGATACACTCTGTGGTAAAAATAGGGTTTTTGGCTAGTCCAAAAATTAGTCTCAAACAAGTGTTCTGGGTAAAACAGTCATAACTTCTTCATAGAGGATCAAAATTTAGTGAGACAAAATGAATTGGATACAGTGCGTTCCTTAGTATGTTGTGTATGATTTTTATATCTATATATCAAATATTCCATGTGTGGCATGCTCTACAAGTTATCTCTCTAGAATAAGCCAAAATTCAGCCAGGTCTATCATTTTTGCTATAACTCCTTTTCTAGGATGTTCCAAGTAGTGAAACTTGGAGGAATTGCATAAAATATATTGAATAATATTGGGTACAAGTTTCATACCTTTATTCATTACAAGTAAATAGTTATGCTTGATTAAAATTAGGGTTTGTGACTAATCCAAAAACTAGTCCTGTGAGACTAAGGTAAAGTTTGATGAAGATGATATTCTCTTGTTGTTGAAGTTGAGGAAGGTCCGCAGGTATGTGTTCACATACACCAAGTTTGTTACATAGTTGCAGGTATATTTATATGAATGCTTTGAGGGTTACATGTCGATGATGTTATGGTGCATGACTGAGGCAAGCCTTTGGTATATTGTTGAGGCATTGGCGCATGCTTGAGGCACATATTAGGTGCATGGTTGAGGCATATAATTGGCATATAATCTTGTTTTTTTGGTACTTTGTTGAGGTACACCATTGATGGTACTTGCTTGATATATCCTATGGTACATGGTGTATTTCATGATTGAGTGATATGGTACAGGATTGATGTACATGGTTGATACATGGTATGGTGTAGGACTAATACTTGATATGGTGTTGATGTACATGGTTGATGGTTGAGGCATATGGTAGAGGTTATGGTGCATGGTTGATGCACGGTTTGGTACAGGTGTTGGTGCATGGTTGATGCACGGTTTGGTACATGTTGTGGTACATGATTGATGTTTGGTATGGTATGGGTTGATGGTTTGGTACATGCTTGGCAGAGGCATCTATTGGTAATATTGGACATCTAGTTGAGAGGTTTCCTTGGTACATGATCCATGTGAGAGGATCTAGTTGAGTATCATTGATCAGGGACAGGTTGATGTGATAGTTTTATAGTGACAGGTTGGATACAATGACATGTTGACAAGTTACAGTTTGATGTGATAGTGGTAGTGACAGTGACAGTGACAGTGACAGTGGTAGTGACAATGGCAGAAGTTGTGGTAGTGATAGTTGGTCTACACTTATAATTCAGGGCGAAAGGATGGGGCAAGGAAAGGGGGTTGTAGGCTCCTTCCGGTTGGAGCCAAAAAATTGGGGAGTTGGAGCTTCCTCCAGGTTGGAGCCTAAGAACCAGGGGGTTGGAGCCTGAGAATCAGGGGGTTGTAGCCTCTTTCTATTTGGAGCAAGAGAATTCAGGGATTTGTAGCTTCCTTTAGGTTGGAGTCTGTAAATAGGGGGTCATAGCCTCCTTCCAGTTGCAGCTGGAGAATTGGGAAGTTGGTGCTTCCAATGAATGTATTATTTGATATATAAGAAAGCATTTTGTGGTTTTCTCCTGTTTGGGTTTCCACATAAATTCTGGTGTACTATGTACTTGATGTGGTGTTGTTGATCTGATGTTTCTTATGTTTATATTCTCATGATATATTGATGATATATTGATGATATACTGATGATATATTATTGATTAAGTTGAATTTTATATATTGTGGTTAAAATTGGTAAAAGTGCTCATATTGATTCACCCCCACTCTCAGTATTCCAACAATTGTTATTAGAGCAGGTTCCTTGAGGAAATATTTTAACCATTGGAAGGAAGATCACGGAAAGAAAGAGTTTGTATAGAAATGGAATACCATAGTTTGATGGTCAGAATGGCCTATAGTATGAGATGTGGAGCATCAGAATGAAAACTTTTTTACAAACACGGGGATATGATGTTTGGTACTCAGTTTTTACAAGATACACTGGTTCAAAGAATCCAAAGACTGCAACTAAGAAAGAATTGAAAAGGAACAACAAAATTGCAATGGATTTCATCATGGAAGGATTACCTAATTCGGTGAAAGTCAAAGTGGAACAATGTTCATCATCCAAAGAACTTTGGGATAAGCTACATAATTTCTACTCAAAGGAATCCCCTTATACCACAAAGCTAGATAAAATTAAAGAAAGTGCATGTACAGAACAAGAAGAAAGATGCTCGTCATGTCAGACAGATTCATAAGAAGGAGATTGTGAAGAAGGTATATTATACCTTGAAGTAGATTTAATCAGTGCTTTAGACGAATTGACAAAAGAAAGGAAGAAGATCAAATCTCTTGATGAACAATTAGTCAAGAATAATTCTCAAGAAAGTTACGAAGAATCCCAACGGGTCATCGTGAAACTAAAAGATCAACTAGAAGAAGCCAAAGTGATTGAATAAACTCTCACAAGTCACTTGGATGAAAAGAAGTGTTTGGAGTCCAAAATGACAACATAAATAAAGGAAGCAGAGAAGAGAGAGAAGATTTTTATAGATCATCTCAAGGAAAGAACTGAGGATTTAAACCAACTTAAAGCAGAATTTGGTCAAGAAGAAAGAAGACTTGAAGAAGAAATAATCACTTTGAAGACCAAACTTGAAGAAGCAAATAGGATGGAAGAAGTCATGAAGATTCAGATAATGAAGAAAAAAGAAGAGGTTGACAAGCTTGAAGAAGAAGTTGTCACATTGAGAGTTAAAATCGTCAAGCTCAACAAGAACGTTGAAGAGAGAGAAACATCCACATCATTAGTAAAGGAAGTTGAAGAGAAAAGTTACAGGCTACCAGAAGGGAAAAATGAAGAGAAGCCTAAGAGTTATGCAGAAGTCATCAAAGGTTCTATGAAGAAGTAAGAATGCAAGCCCCTAAAGAAGAACATTCTAGAAGTACAAAAGACTCAAGAAGAAGATTATAGAAGAAACATATATCAAAGAAGACCCTCCACATTCAAACAACAAAGAAACTTCAATCTTGATGATGGAATCAACAAAAGAGAAGATTGTGATCAATCGAGGCATGAATTCAGAAGGACTACATCACAAAGAAGATCATTCACTCTCAGGTATCAAAATTTATTTTATGGTTATTGTTTTAATTGTACTAACTTTGGACATAAGTTTGTAGATTACAGAGCATATGGAAGAAGTGATACTTATGTGGCCCCACATAACATTGAATGTTACAAATGCCACAATTATGGTCACATAGCTCGGAATTGCATAAGCATGATAGATCCCTCCATGAAAGAAAACATCGATGTCAAATACATGAAGGTTTGGAGAAGAAAAGAAAGACAAGAAGAGCAGGTAAATAAAGAACAGGTCCCAGAGATCGCAAGATTCACAGTAGTACGAGAAAGAAGAGAAGAAGAGAAGGAACATGCCCAAGAATTTGACCTCTCGAGAATTGTAGTGCAAGATCATAAAGAATCCACAGGCAAAAAGGAAGAAGGCGGAGTTAAAGAAGATGATGAATCTACAGATGTAGAGGAAGATTACTCCGCATTAGGGAAAATTCCTCCACTGTTTTGAGCCATCTGGCTTGGAGACTCCCAACATTATGAATGTTGAACAGGGGGAGTCTATGCAGCAGTTCTACAATCCAAAGAACCATCCTTCAAGCAATGTGAAGCATTTGCAGAGACATATTCATAGTGGTCATATGGCAAAAGTACAAAATGATAGATTGATCGATTGAGAAGTAGTATTCCACACATGCATTCAGGTAGGGATATATTCAGTACGGGTTGTTCCAACAATATAAAGTATGGTTTTTAGATAGAGAAGACCAGTGGATACATTTGATTCGGTTTGAAGAACAAGAATATGTGATGATCAATTGTAGCAGAGAAACCTTCATGATAGTACAGTGACAGATGGGTCAACATTGTGGACAATGAAGTAACATAATTATGGACAACTTGTGACATATGGACAGAGATGGATTCATGATATGCTTAGTAGGTACAAAATACATGGGTCAGAGAAGATCCATAACAATGGATTGACAATTGGAATCGTCGGTGGAAGTTATAACATCAGAAAGAAATCATTGAACAAGTATGGTCAAGTGGACATCTGAAGAAATCAAGTAATGAATGTTTTTTGTATATGTCAGTGAATTACAATAGGAAGCACCAATGGACAATTATCAAGAACTAGAAGAGAGGAAAGGAAACACTTACATGTATCCCTACATTGATCTGCACGACATCTTGCAGAGAATTCAAGGGAAGAGAAATCATTTGAGAAAGAGATCCAGAAAGGAAGATCAATAGCATACAGACAGGGGGAGACATACCGACATGGGGAGTTCTCCTTTTTCCCGTGATGACAACAGAGAAGAGAAAGAACAAAGGCATGAAAATAGAGAGAAAGAACAGATGCATGAATACATGAGGAGAAACCCTGAGGAGAGAGACCCTTTTCCATTGATGTTAAAGCGGGATAGTGAGAAACATTGATGAGCATAAATGGTCACAGGGGGAGCATCAGTGTTTTCATCAATGTTGGTGTTGCCATCAATTCCAAATGGGGAGATTGTTGAACAATTGATTTGAACCGTTGGTTTTCATTGATGTCAACCTTTGGAGAAGTTTGGAATCCCTAGAGATGTGGTTGAGATTGATGGTGAGTCAGTTGTCATTGATGAGTGGTTGATGTCAGTAGATGTGATGTGTACATTTGATGTAGTCTACATGAAGCCTCAGATGTGTGGTTATGGAACCCAAATTTGATCAAGGAAAAAAGTCATGAAGGATGGTGTAAATGTAGGTAACTCACTCGTGGATGGATATTCCTCGTCATGTTGTTTCCGGTGATAAGTGGTAAGCCACGTGGTTCCTCACGGTTGAGGAGTTATGAGGTCATGAAGTTGGAAGCCACAAAGATGAGTTAAGAAGCCCCTAGTTGGTCATAATATGGATTAATAAGCCCCTAATTGGTTTCAATTCATTAACGAAAGGGTAAAGTGGTTGTACAAGAAAGTTCAAGAAGCCCTAAAGTTAAGGAAAGAGTTTACTTAGAAAAAGTATATATACACCTCAAGAAGTCACTCATAAGTACATTCACACACACATTCTATTGAATATATTCTATGTGAGTAAGTTATTCTTATCTGAGCTAACCAAGGATATCTGAGGTGAATTTAAGAGGGAAGATGAAGTAAATAAGGCCCAAGGGTGAAATTCCAAGGGAGGATGAAGTCTTGTGATGATGTGTTCTAAGGTATGTTACTTAAAGGTCATATTACCATTTTTGCTATAACATTTTTTTTTCTAGAATGATTCAAATAGTAAAAATTGGATGAGGTTGAGAAGACATTTCAAGGTACATGTGGTAAAAATTTTATCTTTTGGGTCCTAGTATTTTCTGAGATACACTCTGTGGAAAATAGGGTTTTGGGCTAGTCTGGAAATTAGTGTCAAACAAGTGTTCCAGGGAAAACAATCATAACTTCTTCATAAAGGATCCAAATTTAGTGAGACCAAATGCATTGGATATAGTACATTCCATAGTATGTTTTGTATGATTTTCATATCTATATATCAAATATTATGTGTGGGGCATGCTCTACAATTTCACTCTCTAGTATAAGCTAGAATTCAACAAGGTTTTTCATTTTTGTTATAACTCATTTTATGGGATGTTCCAAGCAGTGAAACTTGGAGGAATTGCAAAGAATATATTTAATAATATTGTATACGAGTTTCATACATGTATTCATTACAGGTACGGAATTATGCTTGTTGAAAATTAGGGTTTGTGACTAATCCAAAAACTAGTCCTGTGAGACTAAGGTAAAGTTTGATGAAGATGCTATTATGTTGTTGTTGAAGTTGAGGAAGGTCTAAAGGTCTGTAATCACATACACCAGGTATGTTAAAGAGTTACAAGTATTTTTATATGCATGTTTTTAGGGTTACATGTTGATGATGTTATGGTGCATGCTTAAGGCAAGTCTTTGGTATATTGTTGAGGCATTGGCACATGCTTGAGGCACATATTAGGTGCATGGTTGAGGCATATAATTGGTATATGATCTTGGTGAGAGGATCTAGTTGAGTACACCATTGATGGTACACCTTGATAATGGTGTACCTTGGTACATGATCCATGTGAGAGGATCTGGTTGAGTATCGTTGATTAGGGACAGGTTGGCAGTGACAAGTTGGATACATGTTGACAGTGACAGGTTGATAGGTTATAGGTTGACGTGACAGTGGCAGTGACAGTAGATTGATGTGACAGTGGAAATGACAGTGGCAGTGACAGTGACAGTGGTATTGAAAATGGTAGAGATTGTGGTTGTGACAATTGGTCTACACTTGTATTTCAGGATGGTGGGACAGGGTAAGGAAACGAGGTTGTAGCCTCCTTCCGATTGGAGCTGGAGAATCAGGGAGTTGGATCTTCCTTTGGGTTGGATCCTAAGAATCAAGGGGTTGTAGCCTCCTTTTGGTTGGAGCCAGAGAATTCATGGATTTGTAGCTTCCTTCAAGTTGGAGCATGTAAATACGGGGTCATAGCCTCCTTCGAGTTGTGGCTAGAGAATTGGGAAGTTGGTGCTTCCAATGAATGTATTCTTTGATATATAAGAAAGAATTCTATGGTTTTCTCCAGTTTGGGTTTCCACGTAAATTACGGTGTATTATGTACTCGATGTGATGTTGTTGATGTGATCTTCCTTATGTTTATATGCTCATGATATACTAATGATATATTGATGATATACTAATGATATATTGTTGATTAAGTTGAATTTTATATATTGTGGTTAAAAGTGGTAAAAGTGCTCATACTGATTCAACCCCCCTCTCAGTATTCCAACATCTATCAATGCATTTCCCTTGTACAAAAAAAATGATGGAAGGTGTCAAATCTGACAAAGGAAAAGGAAAGTTTAAGGGGATTATATTTCCAATTTCTTTGAAGGATGGTATAAAGATAAAACAATATCAAAGCACAATCCATTTGTAAATGTGTTGAAACTGAACAGAATATATCTAGCTAGAAAATACCACACACATTTGCAGAGAGAAATTGAGAAAGAAGAAGCAAGAGAGAAAGAATGGAAGGATTCTCATTAACCGTAATGAATAATGAATAATTTACACATTATATACTCTGTATAACTCAATCAATGCACACTGGAGGAGAACCAATGCGCCATAGTGGTGGTCTAGAGTGATATGGACACACACCAGCAGTGATGGGAGCGAGCTTCCACCTAGTCTAGTCTCTCAGGTAGTTACGGGACTGAACTGCCACCTAGTTGAGTTAACTAGTCAACTAGTCTTCAGTTAACTGACTGAAACAGAGTGTTGTGAGAAGTAGATCAAGGAATCAAGGGTAATGCACAAGTATGGTGATGAAACCAAGGTTAATGTGCATTAGCATGGCGATGATACCAATGTTGCATGGTGACAAAACCAATGCAGCATCTAGATTCAACTCAACTAGTCAAACTGAAGTGTCAACTGAAGAGAATACTCTCCAGGTGGAATATTCTCTCCTAAAATATCGGAGACTGGATAATGACTAATAAACAAGGAAAAACCTTAGGAAAAAGAAATCCTAGGTGTGTGTGAAGTAACTCCAACACACCCCCTGAACATCACTATGGTGAAAATAAAGAATGGGTCCCGACAATGAGGCCATGTTAGGTACCCAAATACAAAAGATGCACTGAAAATAAAGTGAGGAAAGAGGGAAAACCTCATGGGAAAACCCCCTCGTCAAGGTACAATGTATGTAAAAAGAAGAACTAACAGTTGCTAGGCAAATGTGTCTTTCACTCCAAGACGACTTTGCAAAGAATGGAACTTCTGCTCAATGAAGATGTCTTGGTGAAGATGTTTGTCGTCTGTTCTGATGAAGGACAAAACTGTAGGTCGATGATCCCCTCATGTAATAATTCATGGATGTAGTGCATTTGGATCTCGATGTCCTTCATCCACTGCCTCTGAACTGGATCTCTGCAGAACTTCAGAGTGCTCTGGTTGTCACACCAGATGACGATCGACCGATGAAACTGAATGCCCAACTCAGTGAGAAAATGTTGTAGCCACATAGCCTGAATGCTTATGTTAACTACCCCTTTGTACTCTGCCTCAGATGAAGATAGAGCAATGGAAGCTTACTTCTTGCTCGACCAATAGATAGGCCTGGAACCAAGACTGAGTGAGTAACCAGATGTGGACTTGCATTCAGTGCTATTGCCAGCCTAGTCAGAATTAGTAAACTCGATGAGATCTAATGTAGAGTCTATTGCATAATGAATCATAAAGGTGATGGTGCCCTGTACGTATCGAAGGATACACTTTTCATCCTTCCAATGTAGCTCATGCGACTTCTGCATGAACCTAGAAACTGCGCCAACTGCATAGGAGAGGTCTGGTCTGGAATGTGTGAGATACAACAAGCTACCCACTGGATGTTTGTACAATGTGATGTCAACCAATGGAGTGTCCCCACCATCCTCAAGTTTGACTCATGATAAGAAAGGAGTCGGAGAAGTCTTGCAGTCTGTCATGTGAAATCTCTCAAGGAGATCTTGTGCATACTTGGCCTAAGACAGTTTGATGCCTGATGCATCCTGACTGATCTCGAGTCCAATGAATAAGTGTAGTGTACCCATGTCCATCATCAAAAACCTGTCATGTAGAATCCTCTTGACTGCAACAATCATTGAATTCGAGCAACCGGTGATCAACAAATCAACATACAGAATGAAGAGTAGAAGTGAATCAGTCGTCCTGAGCATGTAGACATTTGGGTTTGATTTACAATGTACAAATTTCTGTGACAGAAGGTATAAGTCCATCTTGGCATACCATGCCCTCGGAGCCTGCTTGAAGCCATAAAGGGACATCTTCAGTCGACAAACCAAAGATTAGTCCTGCATAAATCCTCGGGGCTGCTCCATATAGATCTCCTTAGAGAGATCATCGTGAAGAAATGAATTATTCACGTCCATCTGATGGACTTCCCATCCCTTGGTTGTTGCAATGGAAAGTGCCAACTATATGGAATCCATCTTCGCTACTGGAGCGAAGGTCTCATCATAGTCAATAACATGCACCTGTTGAAATCCTTTGGCAACAAGCCTGGCTTTGTATCTGCTAATCTATCCATCTATTACACTCTTGGTCTTGTAGACCCATCTGCATCTGACAAGTTTCCTTCCAAAAGGAAGGGGAACCATATCCCAAGTCTGGTTCTCGAGGAGGGAGTTGTACTCCTCCTGCATGGCGGATTCCCAAAAAGGATTTCCAATGGCCTCGCCATAAGACTATGGATCTGAAGACTGAACCAAGAAAAGATGCCTGGAGAGAAATGGTTCAGTGGCAGTGAGTGCAATAGGAGGCTCCTCGAAATCAGATCGAGTTCTCCTAGTATCGACTGGATCACCAACAAGATCCCCTACATCCTGAATAATAGTTTTTTTCCCACTTGGGCCTCTACTTTGGATCTGCATCTGCATCTAGATGCTCTGACTCTGCATCTGACTATAAAAACTTTGTATCTGAATCATCTAAGTCCTATGAATCATAACTCTCATCTAGAGAAGAGTAGGCATGTGCATGCTCATCATCTCGAACAGGTGGAAGAATGAAAGTGTTTGCATGCGGTTGTTGAGGTACATGTGAGACACTTTCCTCGAATTGGAAACTTCGCTCAATGATGAGTCGGTCCGAGGAAAGATCAATAAGTCTATATCCCTTCACACTATCGAGGTATCCAACAAAAATACACTCAGTGATCTGTTGATCAAGTTCCTTCATCTTTTCAAAGGGAATTTGGGTCCATGCACGTGAATCGAAAATACAAAAGTGAGTCACTTTCGGTTTGAGGCCGCTCCAAGCCTCGTAGAGGGTCTTATCCTTGAAAGATCTATGGGGAGATTTGTTTTGGATGCATGTTGCACAATTAAGTGCTTCGGCCCATATTCTTTGTGGTAGTGACTTTGAATGCAACATGCAAGATGCCATCTCTTTTAGAGATCTATTTTTCTGCTCAACAACTCTATTTTGCTGTAGAGTATAGGAAACTGTGTGCTGCAACTGAATCCCTACCTCATGAAAAAGATTCTAGATCTCATGATTTACATACTCTCCCCCATTATCAGTTCGGAGGACTTTGATTTTCTTTCCGGACTATGTCTCAACCAGGGCTTTGAAATCTTTGAGGTATTGAAAGACCTCAGATTTTTTCCTGAGAAAGTAAATCCATGTGAAACATGAGAAATCGTCAACAAAAATGAGAACAAACCTCACTTTGCTGATAGATGGAAGCGGAAAAGGACCCATGAGGTCACTATGGATCAGATATAAAGGTGCATAAGCTCTCTGAGACTTTCCTTTGTTGAATTTGTCTTGAGGGTGTTTTCCAAGAACACATCCCTCACATACTCCCTTCGAGAAATGGATGTCTGGTAGACCATCAACCAATCTTTGCTTGCTAAGATGTTGCATATATCTGAAATTCAAATGTCCAAAACTTTTGTGCCATATCCTACTACTTTCATCAGCATGGGTAAGCAGTAAAGCAGAATATGGTTCAATAAATTCAGAAAATGTATACAATCTAGATTGATTGATGTGACATACCCGAACATCCTCGCATGCTTTAATTCATAAAAATTGCATGATTTGATTCAGTTGAACAATTAACAATTGATCTCCATTAATTGGATTCGTTCACCACCTGCAGTGATCCACACGAACCCCGTGACCTCATGCACGAGATTCACAATCCTCTTGCAGCCTTCATATAGCGTAGATTTAAACAGAGTGGTCCTTTCTGGGTTTGAGATGGCAGTGGCATGGGTAAATGATTGTGAGCTTTGGATCCAATGTTAGAATCATACTAGGGATGAAATCATTGATAACTATATTAAGAACCTTTCCCAGGTCGTTGGAAGTGAGGAGGAAGTGAGAATGAAGATTTGTTTGATCAATAAGCTTGGCACTGGAAATGTAGAGAGACAAGGTCTTGACGGTGTTGAGAATAAAATTCGGGGTTAAAGAAACACCTGCCACGCTCAGGCGTGGGATGCTTTGAAACGATCACCCACAAAATAACCGCTTAGGTCTAAGTTGACTAGCAAGTAGAGGAGCCCAGAGAATATTCAAAGAGGACAGGCCTGCACAAGGATTTTCTGCACACAGGAGGAAAGGAAACGCAGAAATGTTATGAACAACTACCATAGGCCCCAAGAGCTATATTGCTCTGATACCACTGTTGGATACACAAATGGATAAAGTGTGATTAGGCCCCTTTGGTTCATCTTCCAAGGGTCTCTTGGACTCCAATGACCGTTACACTTTACTTTTCATATTCCTTCTCCACATGGATTAGGTTTTCAACAATTTAAGATTAGTTTTCAACTAAATAGTTGCATAGAATGTAATTAACCACTAATTAATAATCTCACTTAGGTAAAATAATCTAATCTCAAAAAATATTCTTAACTAATTGCTTAATTAATGGTCATTCATTATGAGAGGGAAATATGAGGACTGAAATATCCCTAGCATAGATTCATCTTAACATAGTAATAGAGATGGATTAAAGAGATATGCTTAATATGAATCTATGCTAATTCTTTTTACTATTAACATTACACACATGAAGCTACATATCTCTTCCTCCTAGGTTTTAAGAGGACTAGAGCATCTAGCTTCTCTCAATGCAACCAACCAAATAAAATATTATAACTAGCACTGAACAAAGATGTAATCGCTAGAGCAATCAATTGTTTGAGAAATTGCATGCCATTTCAAAATGAACGGAAAATACATCTCAATTTTATAGGACATTAAGTCCTACATGAATATGCTCAGGTCAAGTCACATACAGAAAGAGTGAGACCTATAGTCCATTGTAATTCATGATGTGTAGATATGCAAGACAAAGAATTTGATACTTGTTTCGTCGTGTCATGTGATTTGCAGAACAAAGAATTCACTACCTGTAGTATTTGTTCAAGTGGGCACAAAGCATCAACTCTGCTCTAATGTAAACAATCGTAGAGTAGTGCCACAAAAAATTCAATGGCTACAATAAATTCTTATGGTAATGCCATTGCATAGCAATTTGCACTATACCTATTTTTCATGCCACATAACAGTGAACAAGCAACCATACAAGTGGCAAAGAGGCATACATGAATCTAAACATTGAGCATATCAAAGTCTGGATGTACATGAACTTGCAGAAGGAAATCCCCTGGTCTGTTGTGTGTTATAGGATTTGCAACTTTGACATTTGTGGGCAACAATGTGAAAATTGACTTCAGAGGTTACTCCACAGTCATTGCATAGGATCCAAACTTGCTTAGAGGACCGATGAGAAAGGATGAGGCATTTTCTATTACGCTACTAAAGGGATTTAAAATTTTCCTACAAATCATACCACATGAACATCATGAATATTACCATTTTGTTCCGGTAAGCTTCAAGCACTGGTGTGGCAACAATCTCCATGACGAAAGAAAGTTATCAGAATCCACTCAAGAAACTTAAAAATGCAATTTCCTTTAGACGAAAGTAAGTTTCCAATTTGATAAATCAAAATTAACAAAAACACATATTATAATCTATTCTCTATAGAACCCATTGCAAGATGACTTCAAGATGTTCATCTTGTCATCTACCACAATGATATAACCAAAAAAATACCTCTTGGTCAAGTTTCTCCCACACTTTGGACATATCACAAACATATTTGGAGCACACTGGACAAGAAAATCTGCAAAATACAAATAAACATATTAGAATGGCAAGACATTTAAAATCAAATTAAAGTTGTGGCAAGTTGTGACCACATATCGTCAAAGAAGGTACCATCAATGGGCATATTAGGGCAAGCATATGTAGTGGTGTAAAAGTATAGATAGCTAAGACTAGAAACAAGTATAATCTAAAATTATAAAAGACTGGAAAATCTCAAGAGGTTGTGAGCCACAACACAAAACAGGCCACATATGAAACTTACCAAAGATGCTCGTGCATCTCTTTTAAGAAATGCATGTGAATAGTGTAACCACAAGGCAATACATTTATGTCCTTTATAGAGTCAAGCAAATAATGTAGAGGAGTCAACGAACAAGGGTTTAGATTTCCAAATAAATTCTATCTAGATTAAGCTTTAAAAATAAAACTACAATTAATACACTATACAAATAAGGGTGACCTACCTCAAAGCACACAAGACAATTGTGGTGCATTGTTTTTTCCACACAAGGGTGGCAATCCTTCAAGAGGATAGAGTAGCAACATCCTAGAAAAACATACATGGACAAATAAATTATTCTCACACTACAATAAATCAGAGGGGAAAGAAGTGGTGATAATTTGAGCAGTCATAAGAAAAACATACCACATTTATAACAGTGGAAGAAATTATCCTTTCCGTTGGTTCTGAAAACCAACACAACTAGCTAAAGTCAACTGCAAGAAATACATCTAAATACATTTCACATTAGTATGAAGATTACTTTTTAGAAGAGCAAGGGATATCAAATGCAAAAGAGAAAAACATACTTGCAAATACCACATCCATCACAGTGGTATTGTTGTTTGAATCCTAGAAAACCAAAGTGGCAAGTGCAATTAGCACCAAAAGAAAATATATCCAATTCCATCTTTTCATAATTTTGTTGAGATTTTCAAATTAGACAAAAGTTATTATTTCCTTTCTCTTGCATTTGGCACTCTTACATGAAACCTTTTTGGTTGAACATGGTATGAGATAGTAAACTCTTTGTTTCTATGAACCAGGATTATTAAACCTGAAAAAGGCATTAAGAAAGTACATCATCATCAAAGAAATTACATTTTTCACAAAAATACTTTCCCATACGAACACCACAAGTAACACGGGTTTGTTCAATCAACACAACCACAAAAATCATAATCATTTGTAAAAAATATTGGAGTTTTTGCCTCAACTTTTATGGACGTAATCAAAGTAAACAAGGTTCAATTCTTACATCTTGTTCAGTTCTACAAAGTGAACAGATAACCTGCAAACACAAAAGTATAACTATAAATAACAAGAGCAATATACTAATTCAGCAAGTTAGCTAAGATTTACTAGAAATTTGGCCATTTATTTTTTGAAAAGCATAAAAGTTAAACCTACACATCTTTCAAATCTACCTTTCGAAAATATTATAGTGTTACACCCTATAATACCTTTGCTAACTACAAGCAACACATATGGTTCCCGAGCATTAAGAAAAGCATCATAATGAATAACATGACTGGAAAACGAGATAGAACGTTACCTTTCGAACTTTGTGGCGAGGTACATCATGTATGTCAAGTGAATCGAAGTCCATTGAATTCTTTTCAGATATGAGTTCAGACCAGACTATACCCTCACAAATTAATTTAAAAGTGGAGACAAATTTTCTATTTCTATTTTGACAAGGCATATAAAACAAAGTCAACCGTAGAATTTAAAATAGCTAACGAAAGAAGCAAAGGAAATGAAGCATACTTTGGCCTCATTATGGCGATGCCTACATTCAAAAACTTAATTACAACACGAAGCCCTTATTTGGCATCTCCGACGGTAGTGTGAACATCTTCCATCAATTATCATTATCAAGAAAACACACGTCAGAAAAATCATGCATGAATGGAATACTTCTTACCACTTTGTAAGATGCATGGACATACCAACAAGAATGTATACTTTCCACTTTGTTAGATGCTAGTGTAGATCCATTTAAATCTAGATCTATCATGCGTCGAGAGGGATCAAATCCCTCTAGGTGCAAATCTTTCCTCAAGTTTTTCACTCTAAAAGGAGGTTTGCACCTCGAGGGATTTGATCCCTCTCGGCACATGATAGATCTAGAGTTAAATGGATCTACATTGGTTCCAGTCGCAGGTAAGAACATGAAATTTTAGATGATAATCTTTATCTATATGCATATGTTTAAGATGAAGTTAATACTTTGAAATTTACATTATTATGAATCCGAATAATAACAAAGTAACATTTTTTAGTGATGAAGATATTGAATAATAACAAAATGGAATGGTTAAGATACATCATATCATTAATAAGTGATATGAGGAAGATTTTGAATAGATCACATATTACATAGTAATTGATCTCAATCTATCTTCTTCTTGATCCCTTTTTTTCTTAGATAGGATTGCATTAAAAGTGAGACCTCTGAGAATTTTAGAGCTACTGAGTTTTTCACATTTAATATATCTTAATATTATGATTGTTTTAATGTGTATATACTAATACATAAATCACACCTAACCAAACAAAGTATATGAATTCAACTTATAATATTTTTTTGAAATTGGTTTTCACTACCTTATTGCTAAATTCATTTCACTTGATAATTTGTACTATCTCACAATTGAAATCAATATATGGGATAAATTTGCTTCGTATCATTTCTTCAATCAATTAATGAGATAAATCATTTTTCATAATATTGTCACTTAAATCAATGCACTATATTGTTTAATTTTAAGCGTAGTCTAAACATTTGACTTTTTGACATTTTTATGAGCATATTTTTCCATCAATTTTGTCTGAAATCCAGCCAAAAATTGTTGGAAATCCATATTTGAGTGATTGAGTCTGTATAATTCCACCACCATGTTTTTCAGGGTGTTGAACTCATTTATACGTTGAGAAATGCAATTTAAACTACAGAAAATGGTGATTTCACCTAGATATGTTTCACCAGATTTCGGTGAAAAAATTCAAAAGGTCGAATGTTTAAACAATGCCTTTAATCTTATATCATTATCATTGAAATCAATGCACCCTATTATTTGATGTTATATCATTGTTAAAATGAACACAACTACTTGATTATGCCAAATAATTTTTCATTGTATCATCACTTAAATCAATGAATATTTACTACTTGATTTTGCTAAATCATTTTTCATTGTCTCATCACCTAAATCAATGCATATTGTTTTTCATTATGTCATTACTGAAATCAATGCAACTAATTGCTATAAATTATTTATCATGGTGTCATTAGTAATTAAATTGTTTTGCATTATGTCATTATTGAAATCATAGCAACTAATTCCTCTAAATCATTTTTCAGTGTACCATCTCTAAAATAAATGCACCCTATTGTTTTGTATTATATAGTTGTTAAAATCATTTCAACTCCTTTATTTATCTCAATCATTTTTTAATATCAACACTCAAATCAATATGCCCTACAATATGCCCTATTTAGTGATGAAGATGTTGAATAATCACAAAATGGAATTGTTGAGATATTGAATAACATATATAGTACAACATATCACTAATAAGTGATATGAGGAACATATTGAATAACTCATATATTACATAGTAATTGATCTCAAACTATTTTCTTTTGTTTTTCTCCTACACACACCGATACACTTTTTCATCTTTTTTTTATATCGATCATATGGAAATGGAGTTTGAAATTGGACACCATGTAAAGATTTGGTTGGAGATATTGGAGTAAAAGTGAGACCTTTAGGAATTTTAGACCTCGCCTTGTTTTCCAAGTTTTATATATCTTAATATTATAATGGTTTTAATGTGAAAATACTAATAGATAAATCACACATAACCAAACAAAGTAAAGGACTTCAACTTATATATTTGTTTCGAAATTGGTTTTCACTATGTTATTGCTAAATTCATTTCGCTTGATAATTTGCAGTATCTCACAATTGAAATCAATATAGAGGATTAATTAACTTTGTATCATTTCTTTAATTAATTAGTGCACTAAATAATTTTTCATAGTGATACTCAAATAAATATAGAGGATTAATTTCATTTGTATCATTTCCTCAATTAATTAATGCATCGAATTATTTTTTATAGTATGATCACTTAAATCAATGCACCATATTGTTTTATGTTATATCAATTTCAAAATGAATACAACTACTTGATTATGCTAAATCATTTTTCATTGTATCGTCACTTAAATCAATGCATATTTTTTTACATTATGTCATTGTTGAAAACAATGCAACTAATTGCTCTAAAGTGTTTATCATCGTGTCATCACTAAAATCAATGCATTGCATTGTTTTGCATTATGTCATTATTGAAATCATAGAAACTAATTGTTCTAAATCATTTTTATTCTATCATCTCTAAAATAAATGCACCTTATTGCTTTGTGTTATATCATTGTTGAAATCATTTAGACTCTCTTATTTCTCTAAATCATTTTTTTAATATCACCACTGGAATCAATATGCCCTATTGTTTTGTATTATATCATTATCACTTAAATCAATGCACCATATTATTTTGTGTTATATCATTGTTAAAATGAATACCATTGCTTGATTCTGGTGAATCATTTTTCATTGTATCATTACTTAAATCAATGCATATTGTTTTGCATTATGTCGTTATTGAAATCAATGCAACTAATTGCTCTAAATCATTTATCATCGTGTCATCATTAAAATCAATGCATTGTATTTTTTGCATTATGCATTATTAAAATCACGGTAACTAATCGATCTAACTCATTTTCATTGTACCATCTTTAAAAAAATGCACCCTATTGTTTTTTGTTATATGATTGTTGAAATAATTTCAACTCCCTTATTTCTCTAAATCAATGCATGTATTCAATTATTGATATTGAATTCTCTTTTAGTTTCCATGATTGGAACACATCAATAGTATAAGCCCAAACTTCTTGAATTTTGAAACATTTTTTATTTTGATAATTGATTAAAGCATAATTATATATCATGAGAAGCATTTCATCCTCTTCATATTGAACTATTATCTCCATAAATCTCAATACATTTTCTGTTATTCTACATTTGAAACAATTTGAAAATGGATGGATGTCCAAAACCCTACTACTTTTATCATATTAGACTTATTAAAATGTAATCTTATATATTTATATGATACATAATAAATTTGCAATAGTTAGTGCTAAATGACCCTAAAAACAAACCTTAATTCAAAAATAATCTTGATTCATGAATAAATAAGAATCTTAATTCATGAATAAATCGATATAATATAAATATATATGGATATAATGTAAAATAATGTAAATATGATCTCACATATAGAATAATCTATGAATTATAATCTAATACATCATATACATTATTATTTATCATATTATATAGATTATAGATTATTTATCATATATATAAATTATTTGATGTAGATTATGTTATCAACCTCCAACATAATGTTGTTTATGATCCTATTGTTTCGGTGATAATGATCCATATTGTGTCTGTGTGCATGATAGATTTGGAGTGAAGTGTGCATTGATTGGATCATTCTTTAGGGTGAATGATCTGTATTATTTTCGGAACGAAATGAAAGCAGAGAAATTACAATGAAATACTCATGAAAATTGCCAGAAACAGAGAAATACAACAATACTTGATTTCTATTAATGAAAGAATTGTAAAGAGACTATAAAAATACATAGTGCAATACTCGCTAGAATGGTGGCAGCTTTATCTCTGAGAAGAGATGTGACGGCTATGCTCATTCGCAAGAAGATGATTAGAATGAGGCTCTGAAGGCCTTTTTATGATAAACATGAATGCCAAAACCCTAGACATCCAAAAACCTAACCCTAGGAAATGAAACGTCAAAAGTCACGTGGGCCATGTTTGGGTAAGTTGGTACATTAACTTCCGGAGGTCGTAACTTTTGCATATGATCTTCGTTTTAAGCATGTAATAGCCCGTTGGAAAGGTCTTTTCAAGAACTACACATGATGCCATCAAACTCTAACTATGTCTATAGTTTGATTGTGGCATGCCAAAATAACACTATTTAGGGCCCCAAAATGGCCCTGGAAGTACAGAAAGATGTGCTGACATGAAAACTTTCAAAATAAGCCAGTTGAATTAGGTGGGCGGCCACCAGTCTCCACCTGGAAGATGTGTAGGGCTTTAGACAGCCCCAGAAGTGTAGAACCCACAATTACAAAGAAGTACATAAGAACGTGTTGAACTAAAAACTGACAAGTGGAGCCAGTTGGAATAGGTGGGTGGCCGCCAATATCCACTTGAATCAGTCCTCCCCCCTTAGGAAGCAATGGTCTCCATTGCGTTGAGTGCCCAGGGAAGAGGGGAAACCTTTTTCTAAATCTGAATCTTGGTGAGTTGCATGCCTTATTGAAGAAGTTGTGTTGCTTGGTCTGTGGAAGACTGTCACAAACTTGTTGTTGGCGGGGTTGAATCTGTTCCACCAACCTGTTGTCTTTGGTTTTGATGGGGCATTGTGTAGGCACCATTGTAGATGAAGAAACAATATCTTATTTCTCTTCAGCAATTTGTTTTTGTTGGATAGAAAGTGTTGAGGCTATAGTGGTTGTAGTGGTATTTTGTGCATCCTTTGAATAGACTGTGAAGATGATGAATTTTGTAGTATGAGAGATTACCTTGCGGCACTATTTTAGTGGATCAGTAGTCGAAACTACCTATGGTATCCTATAGAGATGACCTCCCAGAGTAATAATGACACTACGGGGTCTAGATTCATAGACAACATGACATTTCCACATATATGGTTGGCCCAAAACAACATCACAGACATCAAGAGGAGAAACATCACACACCACCTCATCCTTGAAGGGTTGGATGCTATAGGACAGACGACATTGTTGACTGACACAGAGATCTCGTCCCTGGTGAAGCCACCTTGTTGTATGGTTGTGGGTGTGGTGTTGTCGACAACCCCAACTGTTTGACAACCATAGCTGAGATGAGGTTCTCCTAGTTGTCGTTATCAACAATGAAATGCAACGGGGTCCCCTTCACCCATATCTGTGAATGGAAGAAGCGCTCCCCCTCTTCAGGATCTACTGGTTTTTCTGGTTGAATTGTTGTGGTCGCGACAGTAGCAATGGGATCTGCATCGATGATCTATCTAATTTCTGGATCGGATTCTGAATCAGGGTTTGGCTCTGTGTCTTTGACCTCGGCCACCAATGACTGTTTCAAGCGACATTCATCGGTGTTGTTCCGGGGGATTTTGTGGAAGTCACACCACTTCCCAATGTCATTCTTCATATTTCATTTACCCTTCTTGCCATGTGTCTTGGACTGGTTGTCTAGAGGCTATTGGTTAGGGTTGTCTTTACCATGCTTTGGTTGTTGCATATTTGCAGACCCAAATTCTCATTTGTTTTGGTGCCTAAATTTCTGCTCAATTTTGACATCATATCGATAGGCAGCGCCCAATGATGAGATGTTTAGGAAATCCATTTCAGTTTGGATGTACCTATGCAAAGCCCCACGGTATTTCAGAACCAGATGTCGCTCAAAGTCTTTGATACCCAGCTTGGTGCGCAAGATATGGAAAGTATTTTTGAACTCTGGCATTGTTTGGCTCTTCTCTTGCCGCAGTGTGGTCTATCTCATGTACTGGTCTCCATAGTTATCAACATAATAGTATTATTCCTTGATCGCATCCACACAAAAAATCTCTAGTGGGATCGACCCCATATATTCCAGATTCCTCTGTGGAACTTTGTTCCCAATAAGTTTTCCACCAATGTTTGACATGGGGGAGATCCTTGAGGAGTGCGAAGGTGATCTTTTCCCTGTCGGAAAAATTTTGAACAGAGAAATAACCTTCTAATAGATTTAACCATTTTTCCAGGGAATCCACATCTATCTGACCTTCAAATATGAGAATATCAAAATTAACTTGTACCTTGAAGGGAGAGGTTCCTCCAAAATGGTCGTTTGATGAAAATGTGCTTATTGCTATCGACAGACGTTGAAGGATGTGTACAAAATTCTCCTTCATTTCATCCCTCAGTCGTGCGAGAGCTTGCTCAAGCAACATGTTAATATAATCTTATGCTTCGTCGTTTTTCTTTTCTGTCGCCATCGAGGGTTTCTTGGGCATGCGAGAGTGATTGTCCTCAAGAGAGACAAGCTCAAGACCCAATCGACTATACTCGGGCTTCATCGGGGACATGCGCTGAAAAACGACCAAGAGCAGCCTACTCTAATACCACTAATCCAAATTATTTTCAAAACGAAATGAAAGAAGATAAATTACAATGAAATACTCATGAAAATTGCCAAAAACAGTGAAATACAACAATAATTGATTTCTATTAATGAAAAAATTGTAAAGAGACAGTAAAAATACAAAGTGCAAGACTCGCTAGAATAGTGGCAACTTTATCTCTAAGAAGAGATGTGACGGTTATGCTCATTCACAAGAAGATGATTAGAATGAGGCTCTGAAGGCCTTCTTATGATAAACATGAATGTCAAAACCCTAGACATCTAAAAACCTAACCCTAGGAGATGAAACGCCAAAAGTCATGTGGGTCCCGTTTGGGTAATTTAGTACATTAACTTCCCAAGGTCGTAACTTTTGCATACGATCTTCGTTTTAGGCGCATGATAGCCCGTTGGAAAGGTCTTTTCAAGAAATATGCATTATGCCATCAAATGTTGACTCTGTCTATAGTTTGATTGTGGCATGCCAAAAAAACACTGTTTAGGGCCCCAAAATGGCCCTGGAAGTACAAAAAGATGTGTTGACATGAAAACTTCCAAAATAAGCCAGTTGGATTAGGTGGGCGGCCACCAATCTCCACCTGGAAGATGTGTAGGGCTTTAGACAGCCCCAGAAGTGTAGAACCCACCATTACAAAGAAGTACAGAAGAACGTGTTGAACTAAAAACTGATAAGAGGAGCCAGTTGGAATAGGTGGGTGGCCACCAATATCCACCTGGATCGATGAAAAAATTACTTAATTTTGTTTGCATGTTAAATGAAATGGAATCTAATATATGGCATGGGAATCATGACTCTGAACCATAAATATGCAAATTGACAATTATAACAAATAAAAAAAAAATCTAAGCTTAAGTAATATTAATTATATAAAACCCCTCGGATGGGGTGCCATGTCACTAGCATGCAGAGCCTAGTATTAAAGGAGCCTGTCATTTCCCTCACTCTCATTTCTCGTAGGGAGGGAAACATTCAAGGCGCTTCAGAGCAGGTTCAATAGCTTCCTCGGGCAAGTTTAATGGCGCCTTCAGTGCACCATGGTTGGTGGATGACAATGGGTATGGGAGGCATGCGCAATGTCATTTCATCTCCCGTAGCACCCCTCCACTTCCTCCGGGTATGTTATGGTTCCTCCCACTCGGCTCAGCTATTGCATTTTGGCTTTACTCTTGTTGTTCTCCTCACTTTGCAATTTCTCAAGCCGCTTACAGTCTGGTTTTTCCTCACCGCCATGCCACAGGAGCGTGGTAATCCCAAGAGAGGACCTTCCTCATACATCTATGCTTCCAGGAAGTGTCGAATTCGTAGGCTCACCCAGGCGTCTTCGACCTCTCTAATTTGTCGGGATGGGGAGCAAACTATGCCTCTAATTGCCATTGTAGAGGAGGTGATTCCGGAAGAGCCAATTATTATTCTGTCAGATTCCCTCCTGTACACAGTACCAGACCCCCATGACCTACATAGCACCAGTCACTCTGTCCCTGTTGCAACATGCGCCTTGGACTGGGCAACTTGCATAATTCAGGAAGAGATTTCGTCGACCGATTGCCCAATAGAGCCTCCACCACTCACCTCGGCTCTAGACCAAGACTCGCACTCCACTTGCCTCCTCACGCCAGAGCATCTGGAACTCATCTTCGAGCTGCGTAGGGACACGTAGGAACAACTTCATATGCATACCTTGCTCAACATCTGACTCGACATTTTGTATGGAGCGCTCTCGAGCTCACAAAGCCAACAACAGTGCCCGACCTGTGCGCAACCATATGTCTTCAATCCTCATGGTGGAACCCATGTCATCATAGGGTTCACTGGTTCTTTTGATGTTTAGTCCTTTCCTTTTAGTTTTATGCATGTTTTTTGCGAAGACACGACAGATTTTCCATACTCCTGTTCAGAATTCTCTCTGCATGCTTAGACAGTTCAGACACTGCATTCCCCTGCCACTTGTTCTGGTTTCCAATTGTTTGGCGAAACAGGTGGTGGTTTTTTGTCATGATACAGCTAGAACAAAAGGCCGTCATCTGTTTTGGTTTCCACTTGTATGGCGGAACTTGTGGCAGACCTCCAGACATGGCTTCGTTATGTATGATTACAAGAATTAAATCTTTTTATTTACAAAAAGAAAAATATTAATTATATAAAACTAATTTCCAAGCTTAAGTAATATCAATTATATAAAACTTGGCAATTATAACATATAAATAAATCTTTCCAGGTTTAAATAATATTAAATATATAAAACTTAGCAATTATAACATGATAATTTATACAATATGCAATTAGGTTTTAGTTGGAGGAGACGTTCATGTAACATAACACATTAAAATAATAATAAAACATTAAAAATTAATAATTAATTTTTAATATAATATACTATAAGATATATTAATATATTAAAAAAAAATTAATATGTTTTATAATATTAATATTTTATAATACTTTAATATTGACGTGTTAAACCAACATAGATCCATTTATCTCCAAATCTATCAAGCACCAAGAGGGATCAAATCTCTTGGAGGTGAAAACTTTTTCTAGAGTGCAAAACTTGAGGAAAGGTTTAAGAGTGCAAAACTTGAGGAAATGTTAAAGGTTTGCACCCTTAAACTTGATAGATCCGGGGTTAAAATGAATCTATGTTGGTATTGAATATGCACTTGTAATGAAATCTCATATAGATCCAATCTCTAATGCAACTCAGTGCTACAGGTGTCAATATTAAAGCCTATATTATATATTTAAATGTACACATGTCAATGGAAGAAATTACACATCTCGTTCTCTTTCCTTTTACTTTTACATAAAGCCTACATTGTTTTTTATTTAGTCAATATTATATTATTATTTTTTAAATGGACACATGTCAACTTCATGTTGAGCATGGAAGGAATTACACATCTCCCCTTGAGTTGTAGAATGTATCAAAATTGTATTGAATTAAAGGTATCAAGATTATATACAATTAAAAGGTACAAATACTATGTCAAAGAAACAATGTAGAAACTCGCTACCTTCAAAATTTATGTTAAGGATAACAAATGACCAAGATAAATTCCCTTACATTAACAAATAAAAATATGTTAAACGTGATAACCCCACACATAAATGAATGTCATTTTTACACAAATTCAATTCCTAATATTCATTGTCATAGTAGAAAGTGAATTAAACTGAATTCAATAAAAAGACACCCACACAAAGTATTTTTCTCATGTTAGCCATACAAAGAGAAAACTTAAGGCTTTTCTTGATCAATAGGAAACTTAAGATGGATTTGCTTATGGCCAAAATTTGAGATAAATAAAACAAATATTTAGGATGCCATAGACCCACATACTTTGAAATAGTTTTTCAGCTCTATAGAAGATAAAGATTAGAATTAAAATTAGTTCCAAATAAAGAACACATTTACCAAGTTTTGAGACAAACATAAAAACAATGTTGATACAATGGTCCACATACTTTGAAATAGTTTTTCAGCTCTATAGAAGATAAAGATTAGAATTAAAATTAGTTCCAAATAAAGAACACATTTACCAAGTTTTGAGACAAACATAAAAACAATGTTGATACAATGGTCCAAAGAATTATATTAAGTGTTGTTCTATAGACCTCGCTTTCAGAAAGAAATATGAAATAAAACCAACTCCACTAAAGGTTGCCAACAGAACATTTATTGCTGGGTCAAGGATACAAAGAGGCTACATCATGACTTCTACTGGATTACGGGTGTACAGAGTTCCTCATTCTTCATAGAAAGTTCCGTTGGTAAACTAGTTCAAGGGTGCTGTAAATAAGTGCCATGAAAATGTCAGGGTTCAATTTATTTCATAATTGATATGGGCACATTGACTTCCAAACGTTTAGTTCAATGGAAACTAGCAAAATAAAATTGTAAACGGGTCCCTTCTCTTAGTACAGGAGATGGGATGTATGCATATTCTCACATATTTTTCGTAATAAATATGAAATATGTAGGCATGTACTCATATGGCAAGTTGTTCAAATTGCCAATTGCATGCTCCAAGTGCCATCTTCACACCGATGCTGGTGAGGGCAGTAGCTTGAAACCAGGCTAGCTGCCATTAGAATCCGAGTGTCCCGGATCCTTTTCTTCTCTATCATCCTGCCATTGAATGCAACAAGCAAGCAAATACTCAGCCAATATATCGCTTGCCCGATGTCATTACACCACTCAATGGTTCCCAGTGAGAGGATATTTTTATATTAAAAAAACAGTTTGGATTTCTTTATAATAGGCAAATTCATGATGTTGTGGGAACTACACAGAGATCTTTGCTCAATGAAGATGAAGAAAATTCCAACTCTCCTGATGAAAATAGATTTGGACAAGGGCTATGATAAGGCTAGTGGACTACATATCAAGTTAATGTTGATTTAAAAAGGGATGAGAATCCATGTAGTTAATTGGATAATGGGGTGTCTCTACCCAACGTCATTCGCAATATTGTTAAATGGCTTAGCATCAAAGTTCTTCTATGTCACAAGGGGACCAAGCAAGGGCTTCTGAGGTCCCCTTTTCTATTTTTACTAGTGGTTGAGGGTTAGAAACATAGGATGATTTCATTATTTAAAAGGGATGGGTACTATTAAGGACATCAAGATGGGGAGTTCACTCTTACTATCCCATCTTCTATTTGTGGACAACATTATTTTGTTTTGATTAGGAACAATAAGAGAAGTATAAAGAAGTTATTGATCTATATAGCAAAGTGATATGGATGTAAGTGAAAGTCCACAACTCCTCAATTCTATTTAAATTTAATTATTACGAATTTAAAGATTGGTATGGTTTTATGAAAAAATCAAAAGTAGGATGACAAACATGTGTTATAGATGGTCATCTAGTGGTTGTAGGTAGACCTTGGTAAAATCAGTTTTGGAGAGGATTCATGTTTATTCATTGTCTTTAGTACACATTCTTAAATGAATGTTGGAAAAAAATTGAAGGAAAATGCTTTAGTTTTCGAGAGATAGAAAAATGAGAAAAGGAAAGAATACCCCCAATTAAGTAGAAAAAACTCACAAAGCCAAAAGAGGCAAGGGGATGAGACTTAAAACACATCCACCTATTTGGCCAAGCATTAGTAAAGAAAAAGCCTGCAAAATGAAGGTTATGGGAAAAGTGATGGTGGCGAAGTATATAGCCCTTGGGTCAATGGAGTACAAGATTAGAAGAGAAGAATTTAGAAGAGAATTTATGATTTGGAAGGCTTTTGTGAGTCTTTAGTGGGTCTTTCCACTATTGGGGAAATGGTTGGATTGGATGGTAGGAAAATGAAATAGAAGAGTTGGGAAGGACCCAGGGGTGGGTTTTCTTCAAGTAACATCAAGCTATCATAACCTTAAAATAAATGCCCTTAATAACCTAAGATCTAGCCTAATAGTTAAGAACATGTGTTTTCTCCTTGAAGGTCACAAATTCAAAACTGGAGGGGGGTAGAGTCTATACATGTAGGTCTATTGTGATAAGACTATAAGGGTAGACACCCCTAGGTGGGACACCTCTACTCTTGCTAAGTCACAAGTTAGCCTAGCAGATGCAACTAATCCAAAACCGGAGGGGGTAGTGTCTATACATGTAGGCCTAGTGTGATAATACTAGAAGGGTAGATGCCCCCATGTGGGACGCCTCGGCTCTTGCTAAGTCACAAGTTATTGGTATATATGGCTTGTGGGCTGTTGAATATACTCTTCAGTTATACCATGGTTAACAAAAAAGAAATCCATAACCTAGCAGATGCAGCTAAACCAAAGTCTAGTTCTATCTGGAATCAAGGTTGGAAATCCACTAAACAATCAAAACTCAAAGGAGAAAATGTAGAAAAATGACAAAAATGCATTTCCAACCGTAAACACAATGTCATTAGACTCTAGGATGAAATCATTTGATCAAAGAATAAAGATTTTGGGAACTATCCGATGAAGCTAGGATGGAAAAGGATATAAAAGGAGAAAAAAAAAAGCCGGTGGAAGCCTATATGGATGTTGAATGATGCTTTAAAACTGGATTTTCTTTACAAGCATTATCTAACAAAGTACTTACCTGGGACAATTGTATGAAAAAGACATGGCAAGGCCCACGTAAATGTATTTTGTGTAGAAACAATAATAAATCTATAGATCATCTATCAGTGCATTTTCCTTGTACAAAAAAATTTGATGCAAGGCGCCAAAGCTGACAAAGGCAAAGGAAAGTGTAAGGAAGTATATTTCCAATTGCTTTGAAGGAAGGTATAAAGATAAAACAGTATCAAAGCACAAACCACTGCCATGCACTATTGCTTGGGCACTATGGTTAGAAAGAAATGAAATGATTTTCCAATTTAAGTGATAAAGTGAGATTTGCTTATGAAGGAATTGTGTACCCATAAATAGTAAAGTTGGCTTGAACTCTAAAATGTCTAGATTTAGATAAATCTAAAACTTTGAGATATTTTGATGGAACATGTCAAAAATTTGTGGCACAGGGGACATGCTATTCTTAAAAGAAAATCATATAATTTCTTTTAAATCCGTTATGGAGCAAGGAACAAATAACAAGGCTGAATTGTATGGGGACATGCTATTCTTAAAAGAAAATCATATAATTTCTTTTAAATCCATTATGGAGCAAGGAACAAATAACAAGGCTGAATTGTATGATCTATGCCTGCTCAAAATTGCATCAGAAAGAGGTATTCACAATCTTCAAATCTTGGGGAATTCCAAGCTCAATATTCACTTGGGAAAAGAGGAAAAATAAGATGGAAAACTATTGCTCATCCTGATCATGGATGGAATTGAAAGGGTAAGGAACAAATTTGTAAATAGTATCTTCCACCATTTGCAGATAAGCTCTTTAAAGAGGCTCTACTTCTACAAGAGGGTTTGTTATATGAAACTGAATCAAATGAGGAAGGACTTCTCCGACAAAAAGTTCAGCCCTGTATTCATTATCAACTGAAATGAGGGAAAATCCTGCATGTATGAAGTTATGAATTCTTTTAACTGAATCAAACGAAGGACTTCTCCCAAAAAAGGTTCAGCCCCCTGTATTCATTATCAGGGGAAATGGTGAAAATCCTGCATGTACGATGAAGTTATGAATGAAAACCCTGAATGTATAATGAAGTTATGAATGAGGAAAATCCTGCATGTATGATGAAGTTATGAATTCTGAAGCTGGTTCTAGGCTGGTCAGTTCTCTTTGTTGTTTTTAGGTCTGGCACTTTAAGCCATCAACCACTGGATCACTGTACCCACTGGATCACTGTAATATCAAATATATATAAGCTGTCATTTCATTTGGTTTTTATTTTGTTGATGCTGAATACACCTAATTATATAAATTTCGATAGGACTTCTCCCAAAAAAGGTTCAGCCCCCTGTATTCATCATCAGGGGAAATGAGGAAAATCCTGCGTGTACAATGAAATTATGAATGAAAACCCTGAATGTATAATGAAGTTATGAACGAGGAAAATCCTGCATGTATGATGAAGTTATGAATTCTGAAGCTGGTTCTAGGCTGGTCAGTTCTCTTTGTTGTTTCTAGGCCTGGCACTTTAAGCCATCAACCACTAGATCACTGTACCCACTGGATCACTGTAATATCAAATATATTTAGGCTGTCAGTTCATTTGGTTTTTATTTTTGTTGATGCTGAATACACCTAATTATATAAATTTTGATTTCTCCTTCAATTATCAAATATCAAATTTTCTTTGAATAAAAACCTATAGAAAAAATATGTAGTTTATCCAAATTCATAATTTCTTACCATGTTCGCTAGACTATTCGTAGCGATTTCCAATTAGTTTTCAACTAAACAGCATAGAATGTAATTGAACGTGTGTTCCTAACAACATAGAATGTAATTGAACGTGTGTTCCTAACAACATAGAATGTAATTGAACGTATGTTCCTAACAACTTGGCTAAATATCAGATTAGTATTTCAAATAGAAAAAATATGTAGTTTATCCAAATTCATAATTTCTTACCATCTCGATAGATTATTCATAGTGATTTCCGATTAGTTTTCAACCATACAGCATAGAATGTAATTGAACGTATGTTCCTAACTACTTGTTGGCTAAATATCAGATTAGTTTTCAACTAAATAGCATAGAATGTAATTGAACGTATGTTCCTAACTACTTGTCGGCTAAATATCCTAAACTAATTGATTAGCGCAGTTATATGGTAAAACAATGTAAACGCCAAAAATATCCTTGAGTGATGAATTGCTAAATTAATGGCCGGTTAAATATCCTAAACTAATTGATTAGCGCAGCCAAAAATATCCTTGAGTGATGAATTGCTAAATTAATGGCCATGAGAGGAAAATATGCAAACTGAAATATCCCTAGCATAGGCCCATATTAGCATAGATCCATCTTAACCTCTCGTCATATTAGCATAGATCCAGAGATGGATTACAAAAATCCATGTGCAAACCTCTTACTACTTAAAAGATCCTTCTTAATATGAATCTATGCTAGTTCTTTTTACTGTTCTTCCTACTTAATATGAATCTATGCTAGTTCTTTTTACTATTCTTCCTACTTAATATGAATCTATGCTAGTTCTTTTTACTGTTCTTTCTTTTAAAAAGACATTGGAATCTAAATTTATTAGCATTACACACATGAAGCTACACATCTCTTCCTCCCCCAAATTTTAAGAAGAGGAGAGCACCTCGCTTCTCTCAATGCAACCAACCAAATAAAATATTTTAACAAGGACTGGCCAAAAATGAAATCGCTAGAGCAGTCAATTGCTTGAGAAATTACATGCCATTCCAAAATGAAGGGAAAATACATCTCCATTTTACAGGAAATTAAGTCCTGCGTGAATCTGGTCAGGCTAAGTCTCATACAGAAAGAGTGAGACCTGCAGTCTAAGTCTCATACAGAAAGAGTGAGACCTGCAGTCCATTGTAATTCATGATCTGCAGATATGCAAGACAAAGAATTCGATCCTTGTTTCGTCGTGTCGTGAGATCTGCAGGATAAAAAATTCACTACTTGCAGTCTTTGTTCAAGTGGGCACAGAGCATCAACTCCGCTATAATGTAAACAACCGTAGAGTAGTGCCACAGAAAAATTCAACGGCTACAATGAATTCTTACGGTAATGCCACTGCATAACAATTTGCAGTATACCTGTTTTTCAAGCCACATAACAGTGCACAGGCAACCATACAAGTGGCAAAGAGGCATACATGAATCTGAACATTGAGCATATCAAAGACTGGATGTACATGAACTTGCAGAAGGACCTCCCCTGGTCTGCCGGGTGTTATAGGAATTGCAACTTTGACACTTGTGGGCAACAATGTGAAAATTGACTTGAGAGTTTACTCCACAGTCATTGCATAGGATCCAAACCTGCTCAGAAGACCGATGAGAAAGAATGAGGCATTTTCTCTCACGCTACTAATGGGCTTTAAAATGTGCCTACAAATCATACCAAATGAACATCAAGCATCTTACCATTTTGTTCTGGTAAGCTTCAGGCATTGGTGTGACAGCAATCTACATGACGAAAGAAAGTTATCAGATTCCACTCAAGAAACTTAAAAAAGCAATTGCCTTTAAACGAAAGCAAGTTTCCAATTTGACTCATCAAAATTAGCAAAAACATATATAATTAAATTATTAATAAGCTATTCTCTATAGAACCCATTGCAAGATGACTTCAAGATGTTCATCTTGTTATCTACCGCAATGATATAACAACAAAAATACAGCTACCTCTTGGTCAAGTTTCTCCCACAGTTTGGACATATCACAAACAGATTTGGAGCACACTGGACAAGCAAATCTGCAAAAGACAAACAAACATATTAGAATGGCAAGACATTTAAAATAAAATTAAAGCTGCGCCAAGCTGTGACCACAGATCACCGGAGAACGTACCATCAATGGGCATATCGGTGCAAGCATATTAGTGTTGTGTAAAAGTATAGATAGATAGACTGGCAACAAGTATAATCCGAAATTATAAAAGACTGGAAAATCTCAAGAGGTTGTGAGCCATGACACAAAACAGGCCACATATGAAACTTACTGAAGATGCTCGTGCATCTCTTTTAAGCAATGCATGTGAATAGTGTGACCACAAGGCAGTACACTGATGCTCTTTCTAGAGTCGAACAAATACTGCAGAGTCAACGGACGAAGGTTCAGATTTCCTAATAACTTCTGTCTAGATTAAGCTTTAAAAAGAAAACTAGAATTACAACACTATTCAGATAAGTGTGACCTACCTCGAAGCACACAGGACAGTTGTGGTGCATTGCTTTTTCCACGCAAGGGTGGCAATCCTTCAAGAGGATAGAGTAGCAACATCCTTGAAAAAGATACATGGATAAATAAATTATTCTCGCACTAGAATGAATCAGAGGAGAAAGAAGTGGTGATAATTTGAGCAGTTATAAAGAACATACCACATTTATAACAGTGGAAGAAATTATCCTTGCCGTCGGTTCTGAAAACCAGCACAACTAGCTAAAGTCAACAGCAAGAAATACATCTAAATACAATTCACAGTAGTATGAAGATTACTTTTCAGGAGAGCAAGGGATATCAAATGCAAAAGAGAAAAGCATACCTGCAAATACCACATCCATCACAGTGGTATTGCTGTCTTGAATCCTGGAAAACCAAAATGGCAAGTGCAATTAGCACCAAAAGCATATATATCCAATTCCATCTTTTCATAATTTTGCTGAGAATTTCAAATCAGACAAGTTATTGTTTCCTTTCTCTTGCATTTGACACTCTTATATGAAACCTTTTTGGTTGAATATGGTATGAACTAGTAAACTCTTTGTTTCTATGAACCAGGACTATTAAACCTGAAAAGGCATCAGGAACGTACATCATCATCAAAGAAATTGCATTTTTCACAAAAGTACTTTCCCATACAAACACCACAAGTAACGCAGGTTTGCTGAACCTGCATAACCACAAAAATCATAATCATTTGTAAAATAACCCAAATAAGTATTGGAGTTTTTATCTCTAAGTTTTATGCACGTAACCAAAGTAAACAAGGGTCAGTTCTTACATCTTGTTCAGTTCTACAAAGTGAACAGATAACCTGCAAACACAAAAGTATAACTATAAATAACAAGAGCAATATACTAATTAAGCAAGTTAGCTGAGATTTACTAGAAAATTGGTCATTTGTTTTTTGAAAAGCATAAAAGTTAAACCTATACATCTTTCAAACCTACCTTCCTAAAATATTATGATGTTACACCCTATAAAATCTTTGCTAATTACAAGCAACACATATGGTTCCCGAGCATTAAGAAAAGCATCATAATGAATAACATGACTGGAAAACAAGATAGAACGTTACCTTTCGAACTTCGTGGCGAGGTACATCATGTCTGTCAAGTGGATCGACGTCCATTGAATTCTGTTCAGATATGAGTTCAGTCCATACTATACCCTCAAAAATGAATTTAGAAGTGGAGACATATTTTATATTTCTATTTTGACAAGGCATATAAAACAAAGTCAACCATAGAACTTGAAATAGCTAACGAATGAAGCAAAGGAAAGGAAGCATACTTTGGCCTCATTATGGCAATGCCTACAGTCAAAAACTTCATTACAACACGGAGCCCTTATTTGGCATCTCCGGCGGTAGTGTGAACATCTGGCATCAATATCAAGAAAACACACGTCACTAAAATCATCCCTCAATGGCATACTTCTCACCACTTTGTAAGATGCATGGACATACCAACAAGAATGTATATTTTCCACCTTGTTAGATACATGGAGATGCCAACAAGAAAGTATCAAGATTATATTCAATTAAAAGATATCAAGATTATATACAATTAAAAGGTATAAATGCTACGTCAAAGAGCAGTGTTTTGAACATATCCATTCTATCTCAGAAATGTCAAATTTGAAATGAAGACAGCAAGGGTATGCCTGTATATATACATAAAACCAGAATAAAACGATGTAGAAACTCACTACCTTCAGAATTTATGTCAAGGACAACAAATGACCAAGATGAATTCCCTCACAGTAACCAACAAAAATATGTTGGACATCATAGCCCCACATAAATGAATGCGATTTTTGCATAAAATTCAATTCCCTGAGATTCATTGTCATAGTAGAAAGTGAATTAAACTAAATTCATTAAAAAGACACCCACACAAATTACTTTTCTCATGTTAGCAATACAAAGAGGCCACTCCATGCATTTTACTGAATTTGGGGAAGGCAAAACCCTTTCTCTTGATCAATAGGAAACTTGAGATGGATTTGCTTATGGCCAAAATTTGAGATAAATAGAACAAATATTTGGGATACCATAGACCCACATAATTTGTAATAGTTTTTCAGCTCCATCGAAGATCAAGTTTAGAATTGAAACAGTTCCACATAAAGAACACATTTTACCAACTATAGATTGCCTACTATAGCAATAGGAAGAACCCACTCCATTTTTTCTACCATATAAGGAGAATGCCCAAAGTGTCTCCTTCAATAGGGAGCTATGCTTGGTATAATGAAAATTCAAATCGTAAAGAAGGGTAGTTGATGGCCACGACAGCTTCTCAGATAGCAAGTTTTGAGAAAAACATAAAAACAATGTTTATACCATGGTCCAAACAATTATCTGAAGTGTTGTTCTATAGACCTCGCTGTCAGATAGAAATATGAAATAAAACCAACTCCACTAAAGGTTTCCAACAGAACATTTATTGCTGGGTGAAGGATACAAAGAGGCTACATCATGACTTTTACTGGATTACGGGAGTACACAGTTCCTCGTTATTCATAGAAAGTTCCGTTAGTAAACTAGTTCAAGGGTGCTGTAAATAAGTGCCATCAAAATGTCGAGGTTCAATTTATTTCATTCACCTCATATTTTCATGATATGGGCATATTGACTTCCAAATGTTTTAGGTCGGTGGAAACAAGCAATAAAATTGTAAACCGGTCCCTTCTCTTAGTACAGGGGATGTATGCATATTCCCACATATTTTTCATAATAAATATGAAATATGTAGACATGCACTCATATGGCAAGTTGTTCAAATTGCCAATAGCATGCTCCAAGTGCCATCTTCACACCGATGCAGGTGAGGGCAGTAGCTTGAAACCAGGCTAGCTGCCATTAGAATCCGAGTGTCCCGGATCCTTCTCTTCTCTATCATCCTGCCATAGAATGCAACAAGCAAGCAAATACTCTGCTACTATATCGCTTGCCCGATGTCATTACCCCACTCAATGGTTCCCAGTGAGAGGATATTCCCAAAGTAAAAAAATGCGTTCAGCCTGGTGAACCCCAAAAATAAAAGAGCTCCATGAGTTAAAATATAGAAGGAAGAAAAAAATAAAAGGCACAAAATGCTTATGTTGAAATCTAAAGTATACCAACAGCACAGAACCTAAGGCTTAAGAATATTGGAAAACTCACCGATATTGGAAATTTAATGAAAGCGTAAAGAGATTGACAGGAGCATTAATTTCAAATACGAAGGATTTTATTCTGGGACTCTCTCTCTCTCTAGTCCCAGAAAACCCAAAAAATGAAAAAAAACAAGAAGAATATTTAAAGAAAAAAAAATATTGATGGGTTTGAGCACTGCATGTATTCTTGTCACCCATTAATTTAGTGAATTGATTTGAATTTAATTACTGACCCATATTGCATGAATCCTTGATCAAGCGTATCTTCCACCACCATCTTTGGCTTCATGTCAGCTTCACACCCCTGAGCAGAAGACTGAAGGCTGCAGCACGCAACTTCCATGATTCAAATTCAAATCTC